>VWZX01004568.1:3504709-3760990 GCA_013399015.1 Galbula dea
AAAGGGGAAAGGAATACAATTGCCTGTCATGGTGCATGTTGGTGCATCAGCTCAAACCTGGCAGCAGCACTGGCAGCAATGGGGCTTGGTGATGGAACAGACGAAAGGGAAACTTGCAAGTACATGGGTTTGTTTTCTTCATTCATTTCAAACCTCTTGACATCAGTTTGCTTCTCCTGTCATGTTTATTATTTGCATCTCAGTCCCAGCATTGCTTCCTTGCTTCTGAACCAAGCAGACTTTATGATAAACATTGCACAGTGGTGGGAAACAAGATGGGGAAAAGCCATTGCAGCTTCCCAGTGTCTTGTGCTGTAGTATAAAATTCAATGCAGAAATAACTTGCACAAGTGTCTCTATGTTTTTTCAGCTGATAGGCCTTGTGAATGTAGCTCAGTTCACTCAAGGAGCCAAAAACTCTAAATGGTGCCTACAATTGTATTGCCACAGTTGAGTCTTGTGCATGGAGAGGAAGGAGGGAAACCATCACAATTGCTGAGACAGAGAGACAGGACAGTAGTAACATCACCTGAACACAGAGTGGCCTTGGGGGAAAGACATAAAATTTGATGGGAAATTTTAGTATGAAAAAGTTCACAACCTTTCTAGGAGACTATGAACAGGGGAAGACCAAAATGAGGCAAAAAACTGCAAGGTGAGTGCTAGTCAGGTTGCATAGCAGAAGGAATTTGATAATATTATTATCAAGTATGATGAAATAGGAAGACAAATCTAGAAAGGACTATGAGAGTCCAGGAAATGTCATTGGGCACAGGGTGGGAAGCAAGGAGGTGAGTAGCCAGCAAGTTAAAAAAACAGGTTTCTATATATAAACCCAAGTCAGGTGCATTGTTCCAGCTCTGGTCATTTCTTTTGCCCTTTAGACTTTTCAAAAAGCTATAACTTTAACAATGCCAAATCATTCCTCCTAATGGCACCTGTATTCAGATTTATATTTTGCAGTGAGCTGGAGTAAAAGGAGAGTTGCAAAAGGCACCCTGTGGCACACTGGCCACTGCAGTTCAGTGTATGTACAGCCCCAAGAAAAACCCAGCAGGTGCAGAAGAGTTCCCTGAGTTATTTCCTATTCTTTGCCTGACAATAAAGACGCAGTTACTCCGGGTGGCAACTCTTAGCAGATGGTGACTTTTTAAAGTTGATTGCTGTATCAATGATACTTTCTGAGTTTGCTTCTTTTAATTCAGGTTCTCAATAGTGCCTTCAAATGTCACACAGCATCACATTTCTGTCTTTTATTTCCTTTATGAGCAAAAATTTTCTTTAAGAAGACTAGGAGTTACAACTTGGGAGAACAGATAGGCTCTCCTGATAGAAGTGATCTACTTTACAAATGTTACAGAATACAGTAAAGCCAGCAGATGCAAAAAGCCCCACAGGCTTTGGTCTCAGTGGAGAGTTTTAATTTCTATTGCTCTTCTTAAAGAGACATTTTGTCTGCACTGTAATGGTTTACTGGATCAGTGAGGTCCATTAGCAGCACAAAAATAGGATTTCCTCTGCTGTAAGCACAGGGACGTTGGGTGAGCAGGGGTGGAAGATATCTGATTAATCAGCTACTACTCTAGGCAAATAAAAACAACAAGACAGATGAATGAGTACCTTATTTACCACCACCTCCTACGCTGGCTGCCTTGCAGTCCCAAGCTGGGGTGGCTGTGTGCCAGACCCCTGTGGGACTTTAGGGCTGCACATGACCTGGACTGGCAGCCACAGGCTTTATGGATGTACTTTAGTATAAACCATATTCAAAGAGACCAGAGCCAATGCACTTTGGCTCTGGCTGCAAATCCAAAGCCTGTAAAACAGCTCCTGGAGGCAAAAGGGCTCTTACAATGCTCTAAGCTTCTTAACACCTATGGCCAGCGGGTTTATCTGCTTACCCACACTTTACTCATCTGAGCAAGGTAGCAATTCACCATGGTCCCAAAGAGCTATACATGTATCTGGAAGTTGCAGCTAGAAAGTTTATTTGGTTTTCTGCGAGATGTGTATGCATCTTTTTAGTAGTGTTGTAGCCAGAAACCAGACCCTTCATCTCCCCTTTGTGGCAGAGGGTGTTCAAACCAGCATGAGCTGCTTACACAAAGCATCATGAGGATGTGGTGCTCTTCCCTAAAGAGACGTCCCTGTGATGGTAAGGGGTTGGCTCTGAGGGCTTCGCTCATCCACCGAATCAGAAAAGATACATCTGTCAATAGCTACAATATATCTTACTGCAATTTGCTGCCTCCCCTGCCAGCACCAGGTGCCAGCAGCACCCACACCACCCTGTCACATACACCAGACTTGGCCTGCATGAGCTTTCCCTGGAGGGAAGCATAAAGGAGCAAATGAACCCCCAAAGCCCCCATCCAACAGCTGATCCCCATGATCTTCATGGGGACACTCCATGTCACCCCAGTGAGGTTTTCTACAGGGCCAGGAGAGCAGCCAAGGGCTCAAACAGTGTCCAGCCACCTCAAACCACATCCTCACCTGTGCACTCACACACTCGATGTCACCATGTTTCCCACTGCTTTTCCAGTGTAAGGCAGCACCAAATGGCTCACTCTGCCTAATTACAGCAGATAGAGAGTTTTGGAGCATTCAGATGATGCATCCCATAGTCCTGCTGTGCCATAATGAATAAGCAAATCCAGCCAGCCCAGTGCTCAGGATTATCATATGCTCCTTCAAGTACTGCTTCTCAATGACACAGGCATGTCAGAACTGGCCACAAATAGACTGACCCCACTGACCCAGCAGCAAGGACCATCACCTCCTGCTAACATGCAAGTACTCTGGAAGAAATGGAAGTGACAAATACTGGAAGCACAGGTGTGATTTGGATTGCTGCAGACCCCTTGCAACCATAAGACAGCCGCCGTGTCCCCAGCCTGGGGTACCTATACCAAAACTGGGGCCATTGTGGAGAACCAGAGAGATTCAAAGGGCTTTTGTGCAGCCACTGATCTGCTGTCTGCACTTCACCTCTCCTCAGACTCTGTGTCTTTGCCCATTTATTTATTGCACCTCACTGGCAAAAAAAGGAAAGACATCCCCTGGCAAGAAGGAAACGTCCCAATTAAAAAGCGAAAGATGCAGTAAAAGAGCAGAGCATTCTGGAGAGCAGCAGTAAAAGCAGCCACCTTTTGTCCTCAATTTATGCTGTTCCCATCAGCCTGGGCATTATATTTGTGCTGACAAGGATCAGTTTAACCCCTGTCTGCAATCTCATAAAAAACTGGCATGGTGGAAGTATGCATAATCCTTCTTCAGTGTCCTATGAATGGGGAATAAAAAATTTCTGCTGCTGTTGCTCAGTGGCTGCAGCCATTGCCTGGAATAACTAACTCCCTGCCCAATGCTGACAGTGGGAAGTGCTTCAGACAGTGCTTCTTGAACTTGTCCTTTTGCACTGCTGCAGATTAGAGTGGGCAATATCATGTCAAAATGGACAAAAATGCCAGAACTGCTGTATGAGTCAGACCAAAGTGTCTGCAGTACCTCAGGAGCTCATGGCCTATGGCAGGGAGCCAGTAAGCCCATCTTCTCCTCCTCCTCCTCCACCTTCCCAAAGACACATGTGTGTAAGGCACAGCCGTACAACCCAGTGCAGCTGGGAGCACGGTGCATGGCAGGTGATGGTCAGCTACCTAGGGACAAAGCAGAAGGAAAAGTCCCAAAGGCTCTGCCAATAGTAACCAAAAGGATCTTGCCCTCTCTCATCATTAGCTGACCAAATCAGTGCTGCAGAGCTGGCATTATGCTCCACTACAGTTTGTAATGAAATCACTGTCTCTGCATAAGAAACAAATTTAATTATATGATACTAATAGGGTTGGAGATTTCCCGTGCAAATATTAATAATTTATATCTACATTCATTTTTTGTGGCATTGCTTGTAGTCTGTAACAAGAAAATACTGAGGTCTACCAGCCCCTCTCACAGATCTTGTCCTGGGAGGGTGCTGTTGTTACCAGGCTGGAGACAGAGCTTCCCAGCACCATTTCACCAGAGGTGCAAATTAACATTTGGAAATCATGTCCTGGCCTGCAACCACACTTTGAAAAAGAGTAAACTTAAAACAGGATCACTGCTTGCATGGCACCAACCAGCAACAGGAGATGGAAGGCAAGCTTTGGTGATGCCCACACCCCTTTCTGTGGGTGCCCTTGCACCACCTGCTGTGAGAGCCAGGGCTGCTAATTGCCTCTGTATGATTGAAATGAGCTGTGTCCTAGGTCTTACAGATCACACCAAGCAGCTATCTGTGTCTTGAGGCATCTGGCACCAAAAGGAGTAACCTTTGGGCTGCAGAGCCAGAAGGATCTGGGGACTGAAGGGGGACATTTTGTTGTAGAAGTAGGGAGAGATTTGTATTAAATGTCCTCTTTTTCAGCAATAAAATGTATCTTAAAGGAGGGGCAGTGACTGGGGACCTAAGGGGTTGAAAAAGAAGATAATTCTCTCGGACAGGCATAATTACTGCAATTCAGAATGCTAAAAATGTGAAATTAGGAATAATCAATGGCTGTTTATGATCTGTGAATTCAGCTAATACAGAGTAATTAACACTCTGCTAATTCCTGGTATTTGTCATCATTCAGTGCCAGAGGAGTCCTGCAAAACAATAAAAACAGATTGGCTGCACTGGGCCCACAGGCTGGGGGCTTAGCACTGCACAAGCTCGTTTCTCTTTTAATGGTGAAAGCAGTTATGATTTCCCTTATTTATTTTCCTCTCCAAGCAGCGCATCCTCCATCAGTGGGCTGTGCTCTCAGGGCTGCGGCAGATGCGCTACCCAACAGCACCCCCAATAGCCGGCACTGCCACCGGCACTCCAAACTCCTCTACCAACCAAACACCACCTTCTCCTCTCATCAAACTGTTTTCTTACCTTTTTGTCCAGTATTGTTATTTCACCCCTCCTATAAAGGTTTCTTCTCACTCCTCTCTTCTTCCAGCCCATCTGGCACAAGGTAATCCTGCTGGTGTTTGACCCGGATGCTCAGTCATCAGGACCCTGGTGAAACTTATGGAATGTGTCATCAGTTTTCTGGAGTGACTCACTCTTTGATCAGTGAAATACTGCTGTTTATTAACCTGTGCAAAAGTGGGAGAGGAGAGGTCAGTACTGGAGTGGAATAGTTTATTGGTGGGTGAATTGCAGTGGCACAGGTGGGGAGGTGTGAGCTGCAGGGTGACCCTTGCCCTCATTCACCTCTCCCCTGTGGGGAAGACAGGTGGTGTTTAACACCAGATAACAAGAGAAGCAAAGACTGTTTCCTTTTAAAGGTGCTACACCTAACATCTGCAGTACGTGGCTCAGCCCAGTGTGAGCAATCTGAAGCCATAAAGTCACAGCATTTTTCGGGACAAACTTTCCTAAAAGAATTTGTTATTGATTTATTCCAGCAGGCACCTCCCTGCAGCATGTCCCTGCAGGCACTGCAGAGCCCCACAAAGAAGGGATCTCCGGAGGAGAACCTCCCCATGTTGCTCAGCTCTCATAGGAAACAGCTCCTCAGCAGGACTGTCCTGCAGCCACTGAGATTTTTTGGCAGGAGCCACCAGTGCCCCAAAACTACCTACCACCTGCTGAGGTTCTGCACTGGCCCATGCAGCCAACGTTGGCAAAAGGAGGGAGGAAGAGGAGAAGAGCAGCTCCTCCTCTGCCAGCTCACTCCTGTGGATATACCATGGTGCTCACCATAGTGTGGTGACTTTGCACTACAGATTGTTCATTCCCCAGCCTGGCAGCTTTTCGATATCACATCTATTTTTTTTTTTAATTTCTATTCCTCTGTATCCTGCAGAAACCTCCTGAGGGGAGCCTTCAGGAGAGCCTGATGTAATTCCATTGCATTGCACCAGTTAATTATTTGCTGAGTCGAGATCAAGATGATGTCCTGTTCCCAGCACTTGATGTGTTCACTAACATTATGTATGATTTAGAAGCACCTTTCTGCTCTGTGCCACAATGGATGGGCAAAACATGGGTTACTGCAGGATGTGGGGGCAGGATACAATATCTCCCCTACACCAGCATCAGTGCTTGGGCTCTGCCACAGCCACGTCCCACAAGAAGAGCTCATAGTTCCCCATCCTCTCCTGTGTTTTCAGGGAAACAGCTTGGATGAAATGTGCAGTTCCAGGGAGCAGCAGCATTTCACACAAGGTTTCTTCCCTGGGATGAGGAAGCCCCTGGCCTCCCTGGTTTTTACTCATTTCCTCTGCAAAGCAACAGCAACATCTCCATCTCCATTGAGGACCCCGGGGGGACCTCAAGTCCCTTGAAGCAGCAGGAGAAATTCGTGGCAGAACAGGCCTCCCCCAGGGCATTACAAGCCTCACACCATGGGCCAGGGAAGCAGGGGAGAGAGCAGAGCTGCATGCTGCAGCACACCAGGGCTTGGGGCACTTTGTTATTGAGCTGAGGCAGTTATTGCCAGCAGCTAAACAAACTAATAGGAAGGATATTTCCCTGGAGAGAAAGGAGGTTTCTGATTTAGACTGTGCTGTTTAAGCCCAAACTCTCACCACAGCTAAAATTTTCTTCCAGGGGCAATAATTATCCCAATACAAAGCACAGGACTGTGTTTGCTTTTCTGCTCCCTCTCTGGAAGGTTTTGGTGTAGAGGCTGTAATTTCCTCTGGTGCACAGCCCAACACCTGTACCTGGGCTGCATCCTGTACCTGTACCCAGCACGGGGGACCAGAGCTGAGGGGAAGCGAAGGAATGCTTAGTGCATAGCTTTATGGGTATCAGATAATGAGCAGGGAGCAGTACTGGTCCCACAGGGGCTGAAGCAGACTCCAGCCCTCTGCAAGCCCTGCATCTCCTCCACTGGATCGTGGATAAAAATTGCTTTAAAAGCTCCAGGAGAAGCTGTTTGTTTGTTCAAAGTGATGGAAATTGAAAAGCAAAAGGAAGAAGGAATGGGACCACTTCTGTTCTTGGCTGCCAGGTAAATGAGGTTCAGCTTTGGAAAACACATAGAGCCACCAGTGCTAACTGCAGGGCTGGAGTCTCCAAGGAGTGATTTCTTCCCACAGAAACATAATTATAACAATAAATGATTAAAAAGAAAAATACCTAAATCTATATCTACAGTTAACTCAGGACTCCTTCAGAGGTCAGGACTGTTACTGGATAAATAAAAGCTTATTTGAAAAGGGAACCTCCACCCTCCTGCCAATGAAAGGCAGCAAAGCAGCACTTGGAGTCAACCCACACATGTGCAGGGCAGCTGGTGGGAAACCCAATGGATTGGGTTATTCTAGATTTATCCCATGTGGGGCAACACTCATTCTGACTTCACGTCCAACTGCTCCCATTGCTGCACCCACCACAAGCCATGCTGCCCCACCAAACACAATGCACTGATTTAGTGCAAGTGCAGAAGGTCAGGCTGAGGCCCACCCTGGGAGCAAGAGCCAAAGTGGATTAATCCTCCCAAGGAAACATGTGAGCTCATGGCCACAGGAATGACTTCTTTTTTCCCTCCTACAGGACAGCTGGTCCCAACCACTGCCAGCCTCTGTGGCCCATGGTATGGCATGTACTGGGCAGCGAGATAAGGCTTGGGAAGGTGCCATGAGTCATGGGCTGGACTAGGCTGCTGCACTGCCACGCTGCTGAGCACATGATGCCCCAGCTCCCTGGGATGCCCCAGCACCCACGCAGCCTCTGGAGAGGACCAGCACACCTGGGGCACTGAGTGGTATGTAGGCTTATCCCATCCCTGACTGCAGAAATGAGGTTTCTGGAGTATGACTGAAATAATGCCTTTCTGCAGCACTTTCCTTTTGACTTGCTGGCAGGTTAGAGGGTTGCACAGGGAAGGTTTTAGTTGTTCTTCCTTCTCATAGCATGGAGGTGAAGGGAAGACCCCATGTGCTCTCATCCTTTCTGCAAGGTGCAGCTGTGCTGGTTTCATAGACAGACTTAATAACCTACTTGTGTTAACAGCAAGTGTTAAATCTGTGTTGCTATCCATTACGGGACATGTGGTGGGATCAGCTGTGTGATGTATGATCCAGGTCAAACCACTTTATCCATCATGGCTTTGGATGAATTTGCAAGAGGTTCACCTATGCACAACCCCAACTGCCAGCCACATCCCAGGCACTAACGGGGAGCCCTCAGGGTGCTGGCGTCCAAGGCTTTCCTAGCTGCCAAAGATACATTTCAGATTCTCCCACACATGAAATTACTAAAACACAGAGCCCTCCTCTGTGGCTGCCCAGTGCAGGGACAGCTGCTTGGCTCATACTTACCCTGTGCTTTGGCCCCAAGAGGTGCCTCTTTTCAGTTGACAGCTTGCTGCCAGCCACCAACTCTTTTGTCCTTCCGTTTGCTCTGGGGTTTTGGCACAGGCCACTTGTGTACAACCTGCAATCCATTGCTCAGGGATCCCCACCAAGCTGCCAGCTACTCTTTCCTGTGCCAGAGGGGATGCAGCCACACTCCTCCATCTCTCATCACTGCCACAGCTCTTGATTTATTGCTTGGAGAAACCTTGGAGAGGTGAGCTCATAGTAATTTAGCTTTGGGTTAGTGACATGTACAGAGAACCAGACCAGAGGCTGCCAGTGACAAAGAAAAGAGCAAGAGAGAGAATCAGTGGCAGCCACGGATGGGTGATGCTCTTCTGGCTGCAGCAGGCAGCTGAGTGCGGGATGGAGCCATGCCTGCTTCACAGCAGGCACCGAAATCAGTCTGTGCCCTTTGCACCAGTTCCACAGCTTGGCTTCCCCAGCAACACCTCCAGCTGACATATCTCACCTTGGCTGCAGTCCTGCTTCCAGATGGGGCTCGGCCACCAAGCCTCTGGGGCGGCTGGTCCCAGCTCCACACCTCTGCCTGCCACTGTCATGCACTCCATATGGCTTTTGTTTCAGGATCAGGGCCTCACCCCAGTTAACTATTGACTTGTGCTGGTGCCAGTTGCACCATAAGACAGCCTCTCCAGCCGTTTGGTGGATGCAGCAGCTGGCAAAGCATTTTTATGAGCTGAGGAATTTGTAAACACTCTGGCAAAGAGTTTTCCCTATTGAATAACTCAGCAAAGGTCAGTCAGATCAACTCCTTTTGAGACTAAAAATGGCATTTGTAGCAACATCCTCCTTCCTCCTGTGGTGGGACCAGCCCAGGACACAGGGTGAATGTGCACCCACCCCGGCCCCTTTTCTGCACCCCTGCATTCAGTTCTCCTGGAAAAGCCTGGGGTTTGGAGGAGTGACTCACTGAGTGTGGGCAAAGGCAACACCTGGCAGCCACCCTCCTTGGAGCTGCATCTCCACCCCAAAACACAATGATGTTTTGTTCATGGTCAAGGACCTGCTGGGAGAGAGCGAGACGTGGGGCTCTCAGCAAAGGATAAACCCCAAACCCAATGGCAACAGAAGTTTCTGGGGAAGAGGAATTCTTCTGCAGCACTGGGATGAAATGGGAATACTCACTCACTGCATCCTGGAAAACCTCCCTGTGAGGGCAGGGACCTGCCTTGGTTTCTTCTTGGAAGCAGTAAGTCAGTGCTACCAAATGGCACTTTAGTCTTGAGCAGGCTGGGGCTGGATCCTTTGCTTTACAACGTCACCAAACTCTTTAGCAATATTTGTCTGAGAACCTGTTTGTTCCTGGAATGATTTTTAAGCAAATAAGTTTCAGGTTTATTAGACAAATATCTCTATTTATCACCCACCACAGTTCCTTCCTTTCTCCCTGTCCTGCAGGTCACTCTCTGGCAGATGCCAGAGCACAGTCATCTTTTATCCAGCACAGCCTTAGGAAAAAAAAACAAAATTGAAAAAAAAACCCAAGCAAACAAAAAACTACAAGAAAACCCCCACCAATCCAAAAAATTAACAGAGAATATAATAAAAATCCCAGGAGAGAGCTCAGAGCTACCCTCTCGTAATGCAATCAGGTTGCAGAAATTTCACCACCCAGGGACTTTGCCCAATAAATTTTACCTGGGATTACAGTGAAGATAAATAGCCCAGATAAATATGTGAGTTCCCTAAAGCAGCAGTGTTTATTGGTTTAATTTTCCATTTTTCTGCCTCTGCAATGAAATCAATATGTGCATAGAAAAAAGACAAATTTGGCAAAAGAGAGCCCTGTGCAACAGGCCCTAATGAGGCCAATGTCCCCACAGTGGTGGGACAAAATGGGGACAGCCACTGTGTCCAAAACATGGCCCATGTCAGAATCCTCACCAGCTCCAGGCTCTGCTCATGGCATTTCAGGGAACTCAACAAGTTCCAAAACCAAGCCAATACCAATTTTGAAAACTTTGTGACATGCCAAGGGGTATTTGAAAGGCTGCTTTTCTGCCTCCATCACACTCATCACCACATCAGGCACCAGACTGGGGAGACAGACATGGAAGAGGTTCACTGCATTTAAAAAGCAAAATGGGATGCTGAAAGGAGCAGCCAGATCCAGCCACAGGCAACATTTACCCTCCAAAACCTTTAAACTATCCATTTTCATGTCTGGGGCCCTTCCACCAGCTCAGTGAAATGGGCTTGCTCATGCCAACTCCAACACAAGTTTAAAACCCATTTCAAGGATGCTGTGCCAGGGAGCTGGGAAGGGCCAGGACAACGTGGCACAGGGAAGGGCTGTAGCTCCCAAGCTACTTCCTGCAGAGACAGATTCCTGCTCATGGCCACCTTCTTCTGGGAGGAATAGCTGCAGAGAGGAGAAGTGAGATGCTGCAGGGAAGCAAGAGTGCTTATCTGATACCCTAGCAAAAACACACTGCCACAATCACAGAATCATACAATGGCTTGGGTTGGAAGTAACCTTTGAAGGTCACCTAGTCTAACCCCTCCGGAATGAGCAAGGACATCTTTAAACAGATCATGTTGTTCAGAGCCCTGTCCAACCTAACCTTAAATGTTTCCAGGGATGGGGCTCCTATGAGAGTGTAGAGAAATATGTTCCAAGGCTTCCTTTAAAATGCAGATAAGCCAGGAGGCTACTCTTCCATGGGAAGCTGCTAGCTCCCTGCTAGAGCAGCTTCCAGCAGCTCCTCCTTGACACAGCCTCAGGACAGAAGTGGGCACAATGGAGGTGTTCCATGGGGAGCAGTGCTGGGCTCCAGACAGCTGAAACATCACAGTGGAGCTGCCACTCTTGCTCGGCCACCCCTGCTCACTGCAGAGTCCCTCTGGGGTCTCAGGCTAAGCAGGAAAACAACAGCTTTCCTCCCACAATGCAGATCGTTTTCCTCCTTGTTTTTAAAGCTGCCTAAAAGCCCCATATGGTGATGCTGCAACCTACTCCAGGCTGCAGGAGAAGCATCCCACCAGGGTTCTGAGGGGGATGCTGGGTCCATCCCATCCAGGGAGCCAAGAGAGGACACTGCACCACAGCCATAGTCAGTCACATGGCCATAAGAAATTTCTCTGCATTCAAGCCCTGGGAGGGGACCCAGAGCAGGGCTGGGCAGGACTCAAAGATCTTCTCTCCTTCCTCATGACGCAGTAGCCTGAAATCTACTTTTAGCCCAGCCCTGCTACAGCCTTTTGCTCCTTATTTGCCTTTCAAACAGGAAAAGCAACTCTCAGCGTAGGTCTTTTACAAATTTTCTATGCCAAGCCTCACTAAAGGGCTGCTTTAGTTAACAGTAGTCTTTAACTCCAAGCACATCTTACAGGTGACAGTTTGCCTTAGGACTCCAGGGTGGTTTCCAGGACAGAGGTTCACCAGGCTGAAGCCCTGAATTTTGAAGGTAAGAGTGGTTCCCCAGCCCTGGGAGCGTGGTGCACGGCTTGGCAGGTGCCAGTCCCATCCATCGGGCTGGCAGAGGAAGAGAGGGAGCAGACGGACTCGCCTGGGTAGGAGATAGCTCACACTCCAAATTCCAGCCACTCCCCATTCACGTGGGTGAAGATGCTGCAGGACTTGGACAAGTGGAAATATTTCTGGGTTTCGGTCAGGCATCCCCAAACCTGGCTGGTCTGCTCAGCTCAGCAGCACTGCCTTCGCCCCTTCTCTTTCTGGTTTTAAGGAGGATGAGATTGTTCTGTCAGATTCCTCTGACTGGGCAAGGGCAAACCACAGCTTGTCCTCAGACAGCATTTTGTAGCACCTAAAACTTGAAACCTACTTTGCACCATCCCAGAAAGAAATGCAGCAAAGCTCCTTGAGCTCTTCCTTATAAGAATAGAAAAGTGTGATCCTTTACTGAGAAAAAGACATGAAACAGGAGCACACGGGGCAGAGGGCAGCCACCGTGAGGGCTCAGAGGCTTAAAAAGGAAGCAAGCTCAATAAGTGCACTCTGCTTCAACATACAGGAGATAGGACTTCACCATCACAGTGAGACCAAGCCTGTGTGCCTGATAGGAATTTATACATCTTTGGTGACTCCTTAGTTATTGCAAATATGCCTAAACATAGCAATTATTTTTTCAGTCTAATATCTGCCTGGCTTTTGTGGGTTACAAGTATGCTTTATGGTATTTCCTTCTTTGCCCCAGGGTCACTGTACCTGTTAGCCACTTCCTTGGCTGTGCTCTCTCCCTGACTGTGATGCGGCTGACAGGTATGGAGGGAGACTGCTTCTACAGTCCTTTACGCCTCCTTCCCATTTACATGAACCCTTCCAAGCCCAGCTACCCTGACCTTCCCCTGCCAGGGGCATGGGAAAGAGCCTTGGAATAAGCATCAGGTTTTTAAATGATCCGTGTAGATTTCAGCCTGCTTTATTTTTCCCAGTGAAACCCTCTGTGGCTAGGAAGAGATGGCTATTGAGACATTCCTGGTTCCATAAGAGCCATTCAGCTGCAATATAAGTATATTTTTCTACTCTCTTTCTAAGCAGGACTGGAACGTTTTGCTCCGATGAGCGCTGCTTTAAAGCCAAATGCCAATCACTGTTGTATTAGCAGCTGCTCAGCTGTTGCTAGTGACTAATTGGGGGATAGCAGCCTTCCCAGCACTGGGAACATAAGAAATATTTGAATTTACATAGCTTTCTGACTAATTATCAGATTTACTTCAATGCAGAGAGAAATGTGAGTAGTGCCTCCCAGTAGGAGGGCAATGTTTATCTGAGCATTGCCACACACTCCAGAGATATTAATTAAGAGATCAGAGTCTTTTTAGGGGATGAAGGAAGGAGTGTTATCTGCCTTCCTACATGACACAGGCACTGGCTGTCACCCTTTGCCTGACAACCTGGGAACACAGAGACCAAGTCCCCAAGAAGCCAGACTGATGCTGCAGTCCCCAGCCCATGCTGCTGCTGCTCTCACCTGGCTCTTCTCCCACCCCTTGCAGTTGTGATCCGGTACGTGGCTCTGTTCCTCACACTGCTGGGCACATGGTTTCTCGTGCAGCCATACTTCGATCGGAGATGGAAAGCCATCAGCCTGCGGAGCTGGCTTGGTGAGGCATCAGTGGGGCTCCAGCTGGGTCCGGAGGGAGGGTGCAGGTGGCCTTATTGCAAACCAGACCCCAAAGCTGTGTGAACACTTGTGTTGCAGTCCTTGACCAAGGCTGTAGCCACTACCTCTGACCATCAAGGCAGGGAAGGGATAGCATGGTGGGAAGCTGCAACAGGGCACATGGCTCCAAGGGTGCTTTCAGCGACAGGGAGCAGTTTTGGAGAGCCAGTACCTTCATGGCTGCTCCTGGCTTGAGGAAGAGACAGCTGCTTTCCAGGATGTCTAACCCTCCTCCTTTGTACCCATAGGTGCCACCGACAAGCCTCACAGTAAGTACTGTTCTTGACTTCATCACACAACACCGCTCCGGGTCTGAGGGTGATGGTGGAACAACGATAGCTGCCCTCTAAAGAACCCCTTTTCCAAAGGCAAAAGTCCCACCCTCCCAAACACAAGGGAATTTTGTTATTGCAGGCAGCAGCAGTGTCTTATGTAGGCTCTGCAAGAATGCAAACTTTCACATGAAACCTCTGCCCCAGCAGAAACATCCCCAGGCCACAGGCTACAGCAGGAAGCGTGTCATGGGCCCCATCCAGGCAGCATGGCACAGGTGCCTCCCTACCCTAGCCAAGAATGTGGAAGCTCCAGGCAGGGAAGCCCGAAGAGGCTGGCCTTGAATGAGTGCCAGTTCCAAATGTTCCCCAATACACATCCCTCTGCAATCCCCATGGCATCAGTGGTGCTGTCCTGCTGCTCACACACAGAGTGGCACCTGGCACCCTGGCCAGTTCATCCCATCCCACCCCAAGCCTTGGTGCCAAATACCTCAAACAAGAAGCTGGTCCCAGCCCCAGGACAAACCTCTTTTGTTGAAGAAGCAGGTCCAGGATTTGTCTCCTTAATGGGCCACTGTGCCCCAATGCCAGCCCTGCTCAGCCCCTCAGGGACATGGCTGGCATCATGGCCCTTGTGGGGCCAACACTATGGCTTGCAGCTCTGCTTCCCCCTTGCAGGCAAGCAGCCGCCCCGGCACAAGTGTGGGAACCAGAAGAGTTGCCCCCAGAACTATTTTGCCTTCAAGATCATCAGTGGTGCTGCAAACGTGGTTGGACCCTCCATCTGCTTCAATGACATGATGTAAGCAGCACATGATGGGGACAGGGCAGGCATGGCTGGCCTCAGCTTGAACAGGGAAAGTGTGGCCTCTGCTGAGCACATCAGTGGCCATTACAGTGCATTTGTGGTTAAAAAAAAAATTGGAAATCATTTTTCTTGCTACTGTTTCTGGGAATATTTTGATGTCTGCAGCCACTTTGCATCATTAACAGTTTCACTGGCACCAGCATCTCTAGGGCATCCCTGCACTTACTGGTGTTCTCTGCTTTCCTTTTCAGCTTCATGAGCAGCGTGAAGAACAACATTGGAAGAGGCCTAAACATTGCACTGGTGAATGGTGAGTCGAGCAGGCAGTCACTAACTCCCCTCTCCCCACAGCCAGTGTGCCTTCCTCCCCTGAGACAGAACAGGTCACCAGGGACACCATCCCAGGCACCAGGGCTGAGCCAAAAGTGCACAGGTACTGCATGGGTTGCACAGCCACAGTTATGGTTGCAAGCACTGTCAGGGAGATGAAAACAAATCCACCTGGGTTTGATGGCTCTATGAACTCCACCAAGCAACACATTTGCTACCGCAGCAAATGACACTGAGGGGATAAGCAAAGCATTTTGCAGCAAGAACTCCAGGCTGATGGCCAGGCAAAGCCTAGAGACACCCCAGTGTAAACTCACTGTGCTCTGTTTTACATGTTAACCTTTCAGGATCAAACGGGCAGCTCCTGAAAACGGACACATTTGACATGTACTCTGGAGGTAAGCTCAGCTGCTTTGCTGCTTGGTGGTTCACACCCAGGACTCACAACCAGCACTGCTGACTGCCAACTATTTAGGCTGCTCCTCTGTCGTGTATTTAATGATAAAGCCTAGTGGACTTTGACCAAGATTCCAGCTCAGGCAATGAAAGCTCAGCTTTCCTTGAGGCCATTGAGCCTGCAGTCCTTCTAATGCACCCACATCCAAGGTTGGCTTCTCGCTCCTTTTTTGTGCACATAATAGCCCAAAAATTATAATTTCATTAAACTGAATAAACCAGGGCACTTGAGACCTGAGAAAGGCTACTTTCTGAGATCAGGTAATTACCCTAATACTGAGATTTTGCAACTTCGAACTCAGTTGTTGAATGCTGATAGTGGCTGAGCAGCAGCTTATTTCCCTGCCTTTCACAGGAGGATAAATGAGGAGCTCAGAGCATGACAGGCAAGATGTGGCACCCAACCCAGCAAAGCTGGGCACAGGGAGCAGAACCTGGTGGCAGTAAAGATCACTTTCCTGCACCTCCCTTCAAACAATCTTCCCAACAGCAAGATGTCCTGAGCTCAAAGCCCAGGCTGGCACTAACATACAGGATGTCATTAACCCCACCACTGCTGCAAAGCTGTTACCAAACCTCTCCTCCTTTGCCAGGACTCCTCAAAATCACCTGCTAAAAACACTCCTCTAGTGCTTTTGATTACCCCTTTCCTGTTTGAGCCTTCCCTGATCAATCACGCCTTCTGCTTTTGGGTTTGCAACCTATTATTGGTAACTGGAGTTTTGAGGAGGAACACCAGTATCATGAGATCTCTGACTGAGTCAACGAGCAAGACGTGCAGTGGGAAACTCATCAGTCAGAAGGCAGTCGGCTCCTGCGCCACTAGATGGGGCATTGGACTCGAGCATTCCACGGATGTATAATGAAGAATAATTCCCAGAATACAGCCGAAGGCATGATCATAGGGAAGGCAGCTCTGCAGTCGAGCAGGTTCATTTCTTGTGTTGGGAAGTAAATTCATATAACCAGATTTCACAGTTAGCAAGCAAAGCCAAGGAGCACATTCCCCCCCAGGTGGAAACACAAGATGGGGAATGCAGCATCTGGGAGCTCATCATTCCCCAGTCCCATGACTCCAAATGTTGGCTAGTACCAGCACAGTTAGGATATTTCCCATTTACCTAGAGAAGGTTCCCTCAGCTGCCATGCAGCAATCCCTGCTAAATCCCATTTTAATTTCCCTAATCCTCTTCTCTCCCAGACATTAACAAACTGGATACCTTCCTCCAAGAGATCAAACATGGCACCTTCGTGCTGACAGCCAGCTATGATGACGCTGCCACAAAGTGAGTTTGGCCCTAGGAACAACACTTGGATTCCCAAAACTTCACAGCTGGAGGGAGCTGGAGGTGCTGCTGCCAGCAGCAGAGAGGGGACACCCAGCTGGCACCACACTGACACCCTCTTACCCTCTCTCAGGATGAATGACAAAGTACGTGCACATTTCATAAAGCTGGGCAGCAGACACGTGAGCAATCTTGGCTTTCGGGACAACTGGGTCTTCCTGGGAGCAAAAGGATTGAAGAACAAGAGCCCCTTTGAAGAGGTATGTGACCCTCTCCTGCCACCAGCTCTAGACTCTTCCTTCTTCACAGAACCTCCCAAGCTACATCTCATACACAGAAGACATGGGCCAGTGGTGTAATCCCTCATTGTCGAGCCAAGCTGCAAGTTTTGCCAGGTTGCAAACTTGCACTGTGCCACCAACCTCCTCATTCATTTTCTCTCTTTTTATTTTTGTTTTCCTGCAGCACATCAAAAATGATGTGAAAACAAATAAATATGATGGCTGGCCTGAGCTGCTGGAGATGGAGGGCTGTGCCCCCAGGAAAATGGATTAGTATCAAGCCCCTGCCTGCCACAGAGGTGAGATCAACATCACAGGGACACCAGACCTATTGCAGAGACTCCAGCCATATCACACTGACCCTAGGTGATCACCACCTCCCAGTCACACAGCCCAGGAGCCAGTCATTTTACAGCAGGGCCTGGGCAGGATTTGGAGAAGAGTACAAGTGCCTGCAGAGCAGGCACCCAGCCAGGCTTCAGCAGAGCTGTCCTCATCTGTGGGTCAATCTTTGGTATTTTATTTTCCTATGGGAGTGGCATCCTTAAACCAAAAACTTTGTAGAAGGTTTTTAGATTTCTTAAATTTAGCTATAAATTCCCTAAATTTAGATATATCTAGCTATAAACCACTACTTCCTTCCATTTTCAAGTATAATCCACGCTTTTCCCTGCGTGCCATATCCTCTGCCACCAAACAGACACCACCATCAACCAGCCCACAGCACTGTACCCTGGGCTCCCCCTCCCCACACAGCACAGGGCAAAGTCATACCTGGAAATGCTCAGGCTTTGGTGATTTCCCCCCCAGATGTCCTGCCAACACCCCACCATCTCCTACAGCTACAGTAAGGTCAGGCAGCCACAGAGATGGCCTGCAGCAATGCAGGGTAGTATTTGAAGACCAAAGTGTTTCCCCAACCTGATTGTGTCTTTCCTGTGTTACATCAAAGTTAAACCCTCCATGACAAGTCCCCCAGAGTCTGCGGTAACACCAGGGATGCACCAACCCAACTCTACCCAGCAAAGAGGGAGGGATGGATGCACGAGTTTCTCTGGCAGCTGAAGTTGTGCAGCATAACCAATAGGTGGGAGCCTTTTACCGGGAGAGCCGGAGCCAGCATCGATCCGGAGCGACACAAACCCCAGTGCTGGCATCCCACTACAGGGACCCTCACACCCACTCTGCTTCAGAAGCTGCAGCCAACCCAGCCCACCCCACTGAGAGAGGAGAGAACCCTGCCCAAATGCAGGCCAGCAAAGCCCCATAGACATCCTTCTAGGGTGGTTCCTATGCTGCTACCCAACTCCAGGGAGATCCTAGGGGACCATCTGTCCTCAACGCATGTATGGACGCACCATCTGTACCCAAAACCACCCCAACCATGAGCACTGCTGAGATCAGACAAGCTGCGTGGGTGATGGCCCAGGCTTATCTGTCATCGTGGGCAGGGACAAATTTGCATTATATACAGACTTTAATTTCCTATTACTGTATCTGGTTTTTTCCCCCATTCTTTAAAGCAGACCAGCAATTTTGCAGAATGTCAGGGTGGAACATTTCTGCTGGAGCACTTGGAGCTGTGCAGGGTACGAGGCTCCACTGCACAGCATTTTTACCTCTAACAGCAGGGTCTGACCCAGCACAGCTTCTCACTGGCAGTTAACATCAGTTATCTGAGACCTCAGGTCAGCCCAGGGGAGCAGAAGTAATGAAGGAAGTTAGAAGGATAAGGTCAGGAGAGACACAGCCTGTCCTGCACCAGGCAGTTTAGGGATGAAATCCTGGATGCAAAACCCAGCACCATCATCCAAAACCAGCAAGACAACCAGTTTACCCAAAACAAGGAAAAATCCCCAAATAAATTGTGTAACACTTATAAGGACTTCCAAAGGAAAAAGTGAAATAAAGTCCCAAAACAGCAACCTTAGAGGAATCCCCCAATAGCTGTAGTATTTTATCCTAGCTTATCCTCCCACACTCTTAACGTGCACCTGATCACACCGAGGGAAGCCTCCACCATAAATTGATCCCTACATCTGCTGCAACAGCAGCAGTTAATCCCAAGAGCTGAATCATCCCTACCCATGGCAGCAGCAAGAAATAACACAACACACACAACAGCCCTTACATCACACAGCCCTGCCACACTGCCAGCACAAATATGACAACTATTTTAAGCCCCCTCAAAGGATCTAGATTCACTCCTAAGCCAAACTAAGAAAAGCCCAAGAGCTCTAAAGGTGGCTGCCTGGGGCAACCCAGCGCTAAACATCACCTACAGCCCAGAAAACAACCAGACCCTTTCAGCTACAGTAAACTCTTCCTAGCCCTTTGCAATGCACATTAGAAATCTGGTTTAAAGCCAAAATAAAGGAAACTTATGTCTGAGCACACTAGAGACAGTTAAAACTAGCTCTGAATCAATTATGAAGCAGTTACTAAGGTTCATCACTATTTGCAATAAATAGGGAGAGTTAAAACTGCAACTTCTGTGCAGGGACCTTAAACCAAAGCCAGTGCTTTGAAAAGCTATTCCTGCCAAAGTCACTTTGTCCTAAAAATAAATTGGAGGTTTTCGGAAGTCCAGAGTCTGGGAAGTAGGGGCATAAATATGGCTTCAGGACTCAAATTTAACTTGCTCATTTTTTAAAAAGATCTGAAAAGGGTGCAGGGACAGCAACGCCCATACGAGGGTTTTCAGTGCCTCAGAATTTTGAAAGCTGTATTACTGGACCTACCTGGTTGGTTTTCACCATGCCGCATCCCCCAGAGCCTTCAGCAAACACCAGCCCTGACCTGCTCAGCCTCCCAGGATACAGCCCCAGGGAACCTGGGCTCATCTAGGGGCCACGGTGGGCTCCAGCGCTGCAGCAGCAAACAGGCAGCCAGGATGCTTGCAGGAGCAAAGTTTGCAAAATCCAGTGTTGCAACAGGAGCCAAGAGCAAGGATGCAGATGGGTGGCAGAGGGATTATCCTCCTTTAGTTTTGGGGTACGGATTTATTCCGGCAGAGCACCAAAGGAGCAGCTAGGAAGGATGCCACAGGCGAGGAACGATGGGTGCTGGGACCCCGCAGTGGGGCGAATCTGCATCCTGTGACATCTTGCCCTGTCAAGTGCAATTACTGTAATCTTCCACAGCTTCTCAAAATACGGATCCCAGCTTAGAAACTGGGCATCCACAGCATGAAAGCTGCCTTTGTGCCCGGGCAGAGCCTGGGCGCAAGCCAGCCGTTAGGTGCATGAAGAAAATGAGTTCTCCACGTGCTGGGAAAAGGGAGGAAAAGCAAGCTTTCCCGCCCAAGCCCACTGCAGACCGGCTGGATTTCACCCACGTCCCCCCACAGCAGCCAACAAGGGGCTGGGAGCCACATTGCTGCACATCCCTCTGGGAGTAACGGGACCGGTGACCAACGGAGAGCAGGCCAGTCTCGCACCCTGGGTGAGCAGAGCACAGCCAGCACGTCGGACCATGGGGGCAGCTCACGGGAAAAAGGTAACAGGGTAGTTTTATTGAGGGCTGCTGAGGCGGTGGCTGGATGATGGAGAAGGCACTGTCTGCCCACATGGTGTTTGTTTTGCCCCGCGCGTGCTAAGACGGCTGATGACAGCGAGGGATTAGAGGGAAGGGACCCGCTCCTGGGTGCGAGTGTCACTCATCAGGGCCGGATTAAGTAATTCCACCTGATAGGCTCTGCATCAGGGCCTGCTGGGGATTTCAGGACAGCAAGGAGGGGATCAGAACATTGCATTAGGACAGGACAAGTTTGGCTTTCTGGGATGAAATATCAGGTTTGCTCCGAGTGCGTCCGGCAGCCTGCAGGCTGTCTCCCACAGATGTAGTGTAGAGCGAGCCGAAAGTATTTCTTGTCTGGTGACTGGCTGCCAGCTCTTTCCTGGGATGGGCAGGAGGCAGGCAAGGTCCCATGGCACCTACACACATCTCTCTCTTCTCCAAATTCCCCAGGCAGAGTGGTCAAACAGCTCTGAAAGGAAATGGGGCTTTAGGGATCCAAAGCCATGCAGAGGTGGTTAGAGATGGATGTGCTGAGCATGCCGTTAGATGTCATTTCACTTTCATGTCTGATGACATCAGTGCCTAGAGACACATCATCACTATGCAGTTGTGTTGCTGTCATCTGGTATTAGACTTTTGTAGCTTGACTCCCAGCTTTAAGAGAAATGCACTCATGCACCATACTAGGTGAGTGACTTCTATTGCTGTGGGGTCACAGCAATGACCCTTTGCCCCAGGAGGGACCCTACAATGCTCAGCTGAGCAGAGTCTGTGGCTTTCGGAAGTGTGGGCACATTCGAACCAGGTGCCTTTCAGAAGTCTGCAAACTCCCTGGGTTTTGTTCCAAAACCAGAGCTAGACACAGTTGCAAGTGAACCACAGAACAGTAGGGGTTGGAAAGGACCTCTGGGGATCATCTAGTTCAACCCTCCTGCCAAAGTAGATTCACCTAGTTCAGGTTGCACAGGACACATCCAGATGGGTTTTGAAAGTCTCCAGAGAAGGATACTCCACAGCCTCTCTGGACAGCCTGTTCCAATGCTCTGTCACCCTCAAAGTAAATAAGCTTTTCCTCTTGTTCAGATGGAACTTCCTGAGTTCCAGTTTGTTCCCTTTCCACTAGTCCTGTTGCTAGGCACCACTGAAAAGAGTCTGGCCCCATCCTCTTTCCATCCTCCCTTTAGATATCGATAAGCATTGAGAAGATCTCCTCTCAGTCCTCTGTTCTCCAAGCTAAACAGCTGCAGGGCTCACATCCTTTCCTTATCAGAGAGATGCTTCAGTCCCCTCAGTATCTCTGTAGCCTCTGCTGGACTCTCTCCAGTAGCTCCTTGTCTCTCTTGAATTGAGGAGCCCAGAACTGGACACAATACTCCAGATGTGGCCTCACTAGGGCAAAGTAGAGCAGCCTTAAGAACAACTCAGTGGCCAGTGTTATCAACACCCAGAAGGAAAACTGGGGCTGATGTGGGACTAGTAAACATTTACCTATTTTCCTAGACCTCAGAGAAGTGCCAGGTACAAGAGGTGCTGCTCTCATCTAGTCCTCTGGTTCTCCAACACGTATCAGAGGTGCCAGTTCCATGCTGGCTCCAGCAAACAAGGGAGCCACAATAGTTCCCGGGGCTCAGGGCTACAACGGCACAACTGGGAGGAGCCATGCTCTGCCCACAGCTAATCTCCAGACCTTTGCTCACGTGGCTACGACCTTCAGGCCTTGGCACATTTGTACGAGCATTACTGAAAGCAGGGAAATAAGCTGTTTAGGTCAGGCTTGGCTCGGAGCCACCCACTTCAGCCCTGCTGCATACAAAGCAATCTATGCCGGCTTTCTGACCACCAGACCAGACAGCTTTTGGACAGCTTTCCCCATTGCTCCCTGCTTCCTAAAGAACCAGAATCTCACTGAAGCCTGGCACTGAAACATTCCTGGGAGCTCGGGCTTTCTTGTCTCAGCCCCAAAAAGCTCTGAGGCAGTTTTATTTTCACGGGTACCAAAAGGTCAGAGATTTCACTCCTGTTTCAGCCTCCCAAATGTTGCCTGGGTTGAAAAAGGCTGTACCACTGCCTGGCTGGCACTGAGCAAGGATATCTGACTGGTACCTCCTGAGTCGGTGCTTTACCCTTAGGCTGAAGCTGATGAGGGATGGAAGGTGAAAGCTCGCTCTGCTGCATTTCCAGGGTGGGTATGACCTGCAGGCTCCAGCCCTCCCCGAGGACCAGATGACAAGCAGGAAAGCTCTCCTTCCCTCAAACCTTGCAGCACGGCTGCAGGGCACAGGGATCTGCCAGGCATGGCCCCATCCACCAGCTACAGCCCAGAGAGGACCGACATGGGAGCACGGAGCAGGAGAAAGGCTCAGCACCCCTTGCCAGCGCTTCCTGCATTAGCAGTCTCAGCTGCACCCCTTTTAAGTTCATACCGCAGCAGCACTCCAAGGCGATTACAGTACTGGATTGTGGAGTGCAAGGCAATCCCCAGCTCCACAACAAAAGGGGCCGGAAAGGCTGCCAGCGTGGCTCCAAGGTCGTTTCTACTTTCAAAGGCTGCAGCTGCTCCTAAAAAATCTGTCCTGGTATCACCACTGTCTCGTGGGTCCAAGCCTACAGCAGGGCTCCAGCAAGACACAGTCCTCTGCCAGGGTACCCTTCACTGCAAGGCAAGGGCTTTGACAGGGAGTGATTCGGGAATGCTGCGGAGCCAGTGACTCCCTGCTGATTCCTCTGCACTGCAGAGCACCAGCCCCCTGGGCACAGGAATGAGGCTAATCATCCCTCTAACCACAGCAAGCCACATTCAAATAACCCTGCAAGCGCAGCCTCCCCAGTAGCAGTTCCGCAGGGAGTTCAAGCAGAGTCTCCCAGACCCCCAGGCAGCAGAGAGGGTTGTTTCCGAGGTTGTTCCTGCACCTCTCTCCCCTGCTTTTCTCTCCTGTTTCTCAAGGCAAGGTTTGTGTAGTGGCCTTTTCCCCAGGGAAAGTTTTCTGCCCCCAAATTCCCAAGAGTGTCAGTTTACACTAATGTCAGACGAGCTGAGATTAGTCTTGCTGCTGAGCAGTGAGCTTTTCTCTGTGGCTGGTTTAAAACAACAAGCGGCAGCATGCCAGGGAGAAAGACTATGCTTGTTCAGACAAACCACAGTACCTGGCTGCTCATGATGAAAACTGAGGCTTTGAGAGCATCCTTTAAAACTCCTCCATGTGAGTGCTGCAGAAGGATGGGACCAACATTTCTGGAGTTGCTGGCAGGATTTCACCAAGAACATGATTCACTCCACTGCTGAGGTTATGCCCACTGCCTGGCCAGAGTAATGCTTTTGCCTGTGTCCTAGCTCACACAGGACATACTTTCTGGTCTTTCATCTACCCTTCTCTTCAGGGCACAAGGGAGGTGGCTCAGGACACACACCACGCCCCTTCGCCACCCCAGCACTGCTAGTCCACAGCAGAGTCCCATTTCAGACCAACTTTGGCTTCTGCCAAGCCGCTCCACCAGCACGCTCAACTGCACTTCATGAAGTTTTCGCACCAGCCATCACACACACTATTCATACAATAAAGGAGGTGAAGGCTACAAAAATCAACACTCCAGATCCAAAATAAAAGCAAGCCCTAAAAAATTCCTCCGCAAAAGCGTGGGAGGGAGAATAATTCTCTTGCTCTGCACTTTTTGTTAGCAGGAGGAGGCTCTCAAACAGGTAAATAAGTGGCACTGCCCTTCCAGCAACTCTGCTGTGGGTAATAGCAGGGTCATGTTCCTACTGGCTATCTGTGTAGAAGTCATTCACCTGGTCTGTCAGGAGAATGATCTCAGTCAAAAGCCATCTGTCTGCTGCTGTCATAGGGCAGTGAGAGAATAAGAGACAAAAGTTGTTATTTTCAGGGTTTTCCACCCATGCTGAAAGAAGCAGGAAGCAGCAATCTCATGTTCCCAGCATCAGTTAATGATGACCAAGGCACTCACTTTCCCAGACTCTACACACATGTGAACACCCAAAAGTAAACATTCCTCCTGTGGGACTAACCCTGATAGTTCAGGTCCTCATGCATGTATCCTGCTTGGCATCATCCCAGCACCAGGCCCACGGAGGCAGGGTAACTCCAGCTACAGCAGCATCCACTGTGTTCAGCACTGTTCCTTTTCTTGACTAGCACTAGCTGCAAAAAACATAGTCCAACAGAGCAGAGCTTCAAAATGCCAAGGTAATATTTAAAGGGAAAATTTAAAAAGTCTATATTATTAAATGAGAGGTCCAGATTGACCAACATGCTGGTTCTCACCATTCAAAAGCTTAGATACCTTTATGCCCACTACAAAAATCCTGGGTCCTTGGTTTGGAAAGCACAGGAGAAAGACAGGCAAACGAGGAGCTGTGCCTGTGGCTGGCAGGAGATGTTGGTAATGAGAAAGCAAAGGGCTGTTTCATGCCCCTTTCTGCATGTGGTGCAGCAGAACACAGGGAAACTGCCATAAAGCACAGTAGCTGTCCTGGTACAGGGACGTTGATCACACAAGGCCAAAGGAGGCAGCCCTAGAACCTGTCATCACCAGCATCTTCAGTTATTGGCATGGGCAGCAGCTGGAATTGAAACCACTTCAAAAATGAGATGAGGAAAAAGACTCAAATTGCTCCCAGAAGGGATAGAAGAGCTCAACCACAGAAAAACAAAGAGGCATGAAACACAACAGCTCGTGACACCCAGGAGAGGCTCCATGGTCCATCAGCCCCTCTCACATGACAGGAGACACTACAGGGTGCAGCCCTCCAAGGCAGTGGGCTAGGACACTGCTGCCCCATCATGCTCCACAGACTGACAGGCACAGTGGGATTTTCCGGGCTCTCCCTGACAGCTATTTCAGAAAGCCAGTAGCCAGTGTCCCTGCCAGCTCTTTCAAAGCATTCCCGTGCCCAGGCAGCACAAGAGCCCTCCAAGGGACCCTGCCTGCTCTGCTGCTTGTGCGGCAGCCATACCCCCTCGCCAGCACAGGCTGCGGCTTTGCTTTCAGCAAGAGGGGCTGCGGGTGCCAAGGCCCATGAGTAGAACAAGTCCCACTGACAGTAACTGAATGCCACCAGTTGTTTGGTGGCACTGGCCCAGGGAACAAGCCCAAAAATCAGATGACAACTGGGAGCCACAACGTTTCAGTGTTCTGGAGCATTGCACTGCTCAGGGAGAAGGGTTTGCCATGTGCTGCCCGCAACAAGCCATGATTCAAAAGGACAGAACGAGTGCTGATAACTTTGCGCACCAGAAAAGTCCCAAGTGCCTCACGAGAGTGGGGAGATCATTGATGAGAAGCCCATTCCTGGCCAGAAATAACATGCATCCAGAACATAACAGCTCAGGCTTATGAGACAGCAAACACCTGTAAGTCTTCTCACCTGTCTGACACAGCACAACCCATAGTAGGACAGCTGGGCCAGAATTGGTTCCAAAACCTGCACAGAAGCCCTCTAAGGTGACTTTATCCTGGCTTTTCTTGCCTTTCTCTTCTTCAGCCTTTAAGTCCCATAGGTGGTGACATGTAAGGACACAGATTAAGCAGAGACACTGCTTCAGGTTTTTGTAGCTTTCAAAAAAAGTAAAATAAAATGCTGTAGCATCCCAACCCTCAGAAGCCATTACAGTGGGTCACTAGCTCCTGGAAAGAGACCACATCTTTACTTCTTACCTCTTTATCCCAAGTGTCCAGACAGCACAGGCAAACCAACACTGAATGTAAACTACTCCCTGCCTCCAGAGAGGCTGACAGTTTGGCCCTGAGAGGGCTTATACAGTCTCAGTGCAGGCAGGAACTAATTTGGACACAGCAGCTCCAGTTTAAGGCTTTGCCCTTCCCCAATCTGTACTGCTGCTTCTGCAGCCCACGTGCTGCACCCTTCATCATGGTGCAGAACCCACTGCCACCACCTCTCTAGACTGTCTAGCTGACTTCGCCCTGAAGCAGCATGGGGTGTGCACACAAGTGCTGGATATGCAGCCCCAGGTCCCAGCAAGGCAACGGAGCACATAAGAAGCTGTGATACAGGGGGTTCATCCACCGTTGAAGGTACTGGATACGACAGAGAGGAGCACCGTGCCAGCCCCTGCAGAGGAAGGGCAGAGGTTGGTTGGCACTAGCCAAAGAAAGCCACGGAAGAGGGCTCAGGCTAAAGGGAGGTGCACAAAACACTCCTGTAGAAACCAGAATATCACTGCATGGGAAATGCAGCAGCTGCCAGGTCCGGGATGGCTCAGCAGTCCTCAGATAAAAACAGATTAAAGCAATTAAAGGCTTTGCTGCTTCTCTCTGCTCCTGGGGGGCTTGTTCATGAGGCGTCTGCTGCCTCGTCATGAACCCTGTGATAAAGGGAAGCTTCAACTTCTTCCTCCACTGCCCCCTCCCTTTGTAGCCTGTGGTGGCAGGCAGCCTGGAGGATAGCATCTCATCCCAGATGAAAGCCAGCCCGGTCCTTTTTAGCCCCTTCTCTTTGGGGTACTCCCCGGACAGGACCCGGCCAGCTGCTGCTGGCTGACGCTGCCCACAGAGAACAAACTACACTCCTCTGCCTTGTCAGCCTGCTACCAGCAGTGTCTGGGGCTGCCAGGGCATTTCTGCCCTTATTTTTCACAAACTCCATCTTTCCAAGCAAAGAACCAATTCTAGAGACCCTGGCTGGGTAAAGAGCAACAGGTGGTGTCAGAAGAGCAGATTTTTGATGGCAGTGCTATCCTTGGCCCCTGACATATAGTCCCTACTTGTGAAGTGGAGTAATGATGCCACTGAAGCCTGGTGCATCTAGGACAGCATGGCACAGCTCCAGAAATAAATATTGTTCCTATTATTCACGTGGCATAAGCCTCTGTTTTTGCAAAGTGCCATTCCTCAGAGCACTTTAGAGTGCCCTAATGGTCTCTCTGCAGCATGACAGCAATTCGTCTCAAAACTGCTGGAGCCCTTTTGTGCCAGTGACTGATGCTCTTCCCGTGCAGTCAGCAGGATCCCCAGAAATGGTGGAGCAGTCTTTCACATCATCAGTGGTACCACATCCCCAGCACAGGGTAAAAATAAGCTTCTGAGACAGGTAAAAAATGGTTTATCCTTAGCAAAAGTTTACCTGCTGCTAACAACATCGAGGTGAGTGATGCAGGTATTGCCAACAGGTAGCAGGGTGAGAATTTAGCTTTGCCCTGGCACGTAGAGGTGTTACATGCTCTGCAAGGACCAGATTAAAAAGCACTGAACTGCAGGTAAGGATTTCCTTAGGACCAAGGTTGAACAGCAGGTCCATGGGCACCATGCTGATGGATGGATGCGCTGCTCCAATTTGTGCTGGGGAGCTGCCGAGAGCCTCCCCATGCTCTTCGCAGCAGGATGTCAGGCTTCACAGTCAGCTTGAATGCTGACAAATGAGCTTTGCGCTCTGGCTGCCGCGGGCTGAGCCCTGTCACTGGTTGTTCTCATTAATCTGCAAGAACTTTTCGGGGGAGGTCTGGTGCGTCGCACTCCATCTGCCCAGCCACGGGGCCCCACGGAGCCTAGGAGCAGCATTTGCTCAGCTTCAGCAAGGAGTTCAGCAGGGGTCCCTGCCCCGGGGCTGGCGGCTTCTTCCACCGCTGTTGCTTCCCTGCTTTAGTGTTTTTTGCACGCTTTTTTTCTGCGCAGTCTGTGAAATAGGACTTGATTTGCCAGCTTCCATGGCTGCGGGAGGGCTGCGCTTCCCTTTGGGGCCAGCCCCACCACGAGGATTTGGGAGGGGAGTGGCGCTGGTAACAAAGACAGAGGGAGGTCAGCGCAGCACTCACCTGTGACAAATTGTGTTTTCTTTATGAATAAAATAACACCAAGCACTATTTGAAGCATTTGCAATTTTCCACTCGGCTGGGCAGCAAAGTGGCCACCTGGCTGGTGCTCCCCGAGAGCGTGCAAGAGCTGCAGTAACGTGAGCCTGCCCTGTAAGCAGACCAAGAGCCCAGCCTACTTCTGCAAGCCTCAATTTACAAATTACTATTGTCAAAAAATCTCCAAGGTTGCTGGTTGCCCTCGTGAGAGCGGCCACAAGCATCTGCCTTCAGCTCTGCTTGAGCACAAGAAGTGCTGCGGATTCTAGAGGTCAAAAGACTGGTAACGAAACATTAGACCAATAACTTGATATTTTTCAGAGTCCTCTGCAATATGATAGTGAAATCAGCTATGGCTGTGGCCAGGGACCAGGAGTAATACAAGCTCACAGCTTCACTTGAAAAACCTGCTCACCCCAGGCAGGTGTGTGCAGAAGGCTGAAGGGCAGCAGCCTGGCGCAGGTACGGATGGGGCTGGGCACTGGGCTGGAGCAAGCCCTGGATGCCACAATAGTTCAGAGACCCTGCTGAGACCCCTTCCCACAACAAGGGCAGCACCACAGCAGCAGATTTTCATAGCTGCTGGCTCAGGAGCGCTGGGATGTGCCTGGACTTCGACTCCTGGGTGCCTGCCAGTCCTAATTGCAAAACCTGCCAAAATAACAGTGTCTCATAATGAGCTGGGAGCAAAGGAATGTGCACGGTCAAGCTCCCCTCTGGGGAGTAGCTCTCCTGAGCCGAGCATTGCTTTACCCTTGCAAGAAAAGGAACTGGCAGTTTCACTCAACAGCCCTGATAGCAGCTATGTCATGACCTCCACTGGGAAGGCAGAGGGCAGTCTGCCAGCTCTGGATGAAGGGAGGTGTTACACTGCCTTTCCTAGCCCTCAAGACATTTTTGCAAATTCACCCAAACTGCAGCACTTCGTCTAGCCAAGGCCAGCAAAGAGTTAGCAGCAATATGAGGCGTTGGGGCATGCTGCTGATTTTCTCTGTGTTTCTCCTTCATATAAAAATTGTATTATCTCAGCAAACATGTACATCAGCTTGCTGAATCAAATAAGCCTCAACACCTCACATGGCAAGACTTTTCAGCAAAACAATCGAGCTGACAGATTTTTGTGCATTGACATCACAGATGGGAAAAAGTCTTACTAATCCTCAAAAGTTTCTTCCAGTGGATGATTTCACTGAGGTCTCTGGATCAGTCCCAGCTGCTGCAAATGAACAGATAGACCAGAATTCAGCAATAACACAGAAGATTTCGACAACAGTTAAGCAACAGCTTAGATGGTATCTCAGCATCTAGGAGCATGTAAGAGATTTCATAGAGAGCACCGGGAGCAGCAAGAGAGTGTTGTTTGAGGCTAATTGAAAGCAGTGGTAGAGTACAATTTGGATAACCTCTAAATTGCATGGTTTTTGGCTTCATCACATACAGAAATGCTGGCTTTGATCTGCCAACCATCAATACCTTGTTCCAGGTCATGACAACTTCTTTCAAAGCCTCTGGGTTAAAAAATAAGACTATTTTAATCAATTCATTCATTGAACACTGATGTCAGCAGCTGCTACAGCACCTTACAGACAAAGTACCTTCCTATGAACCCATCTACTCCCAAACTGGGTAACTTCCAATCCTGATAATGGTGCCTTCCTCCCAAAACCATGTCTGCAGGAGGCTCACATCAGTTCTCAGCCTGCATGACATTTTGCCCACTTTAATATCTCTTCATCACCATGATCTGATTGCAGCAATTTCTTGCCTAATTTATTAGCTCAGACTTTGGCTACAGTGCAATATAGATGTTACAATACTGCACCTTAATGGCACCTGTATTGATCTGAACTTGCCTGAAGCCATCCTCTTCACCCTTCCTGTGGCTCACACTCTGACAGCTCATTTCCCTAACTGCTTTCATCAAAGGACAAACACAGTCCAAAATTACCAGTTGTCAATTTCGCTGCAAGTAAACATTAGAGCATCCATGTGTAAGATTAGTAACACTGATTAATGGTTTATACAGGGAAGTTGGCTTTAAGATGCAGCAGGAGCATTGCATTCCCCGAGCGGGGAGCCATGAAGGAGGTTGCCTGCTTGGAGCTGGTGTGTCAAAGCAGCCTACACCTGCAAAACTGCCTCCAGACATTTGCTGCAGGAGCTCTCCAGAAATGGTCCTTCTGGGATATAATGATGCCTAGGGGGTTTGGGAGCAACATAGAACAGTAAAAAAGCAACATGAGACTACTTACTTTTTAAACTTTGTGTTGCTTTGTTGCATTTAACCCTGCTCAATAGCCAAGCTAATTCCATCTCAAGTGATAGATGTCCTCACTAACATGGTTGAAGCAGGCCAGGGATGTCAGGCAGGAGCTGGCCTGTGGGCCGGAAGTGGTACCTGATCCCATCAGCAGGGTCTCCAGGATCCTCCTCTCTTGCTGGAGAAATTCTCCGGCTGGGGTTACTCCATGCTGATTACTGCTGCCACTGATGGAAGCGCCAGGCAGACTTGGGGCAGCTCCTCCTTCATCTGCCTGGCACACTTTATCTGTCCTGCTCACCTGCAGAGGAGCACAGCGTTACCATCTGATGCCAGCTTTTATTACTACATCTTACTCCTGGCAAGATGAAGTCATACTGTATGCAGAAGTGATTTTCACATGGAAATAAGAGGTTTTGAGGGAAAGCAGGCATTTTCCACCCATTTACTCCTATGCACCCTCCCCATCGTAGCCCTCAGAGTGACAAATGAAGCTCTTTGACTCCTGCAGTACCCATCCTCCTGTCCTGCTGGGTTGGGACAAAGTCCTGTCCCCCACTTTGTCTCATTAGGAGCAGGCAAAAGTCTCTGGGCAATCATTAACTCTTTGCTGTGGGCTGAGGAGGTGCAAGAAACTACCCTGCTCTGCAAACACAGTCATGAATCAAGTGGAAAATAGCAGGAGTGTGTTTTCAGCCACCCAGTGCCATGGAGGTGATGGGCTATCAAGGACTAGGCAGAGCTCTGACCAGCCTACACGTCCCTTGTCCTTGGCTTTGCCACCAAGGTCACCGCCACAGTGCAACCAGCATGACTTCTTAGGTTGTAATGGGTTTGCCTGAAGTTTGTGCTTGGGGCTGGGGCACATGGATCAGGAGGGAGGGACAAGCAGCCGGGCTGGTCTCCACCACTTCAAGCAGCACCTCAGCCAATGTCTAGCATTAACCCAGCAGAGGAAATGTTCAACCAACCCTGATGACCCTCCATGCATGGGAGGTGATGTGTCGTCTGCCTTCAAGACCCAGCCCTGTGTGACTTCAAGGCTGGAATTTTGTCTGCAAAGTAGGAGCCCAGACATGACTGGCAGTGATGCTGCACTCCCAACCCCGTGCTGCAAGTAAAGATTTAATAAAGATAGAGGCAGGCAGGGCCAGGCAGAGTTGTCTGCTCTGTAATTCACAGCTTGCATGGAGGCTCCTCAGTGCTGGGGCCAGACAGACAGCAAGCCCAATTCGGCGACAGCGTTATCTCTGTCATTGCACTCACATCGACTGGCTGCATTACACAACCTTGGAAAAGCCAGTATCTGTATTAGATACTCACTTGGCATTTCTGGGGGCTTTTAATACACCAAGAAAGCTCCTGGTGCCACAGCAGTTGGCTAGAGAAATGACAGCCAGCAGCCTACATTGCTAACAATGTAACTCAGCAGCTAGAAGTCAATCTAATGTACGCCCCTAGTAACAAGGACCCAGCTGAGGGCTCCCCAAAACCCATTTCCCTCTTCCAAGGATTCATTAACTGACCATGCAGCCGCCCATCAGTGACACATCTGGTACACATTCACCACAGTGGTATTCTCTCTTTATGTGCACATTAAATGGAAAAAAAAAAAAGTCACTTCCTCAGCAGGGCAGAGTCCAAGTCCCAAGAAATGAGCCCTCTGTGGCCACATGTGCTGGAGAGCTGTGCCAGAGCCCTGCCAGAGCTGCCTAGCATTTCTGCCAGCTTCTGCCACAGGGACTCCTCAGGATCGTTCCTCTGGTGGTGACAATTCCAAACAAGACCCCACCTGCAAAACTCCTTCAGCACTCACAGCAATACAAGATCATGCCAGGCACAGGAGATGCAATGAGGGATGCTGGGGTGAGCTCCCTTTGTCACCTTTTTCTGGGACACGAAGCCACTTTTAAAGAAACACGGGGGCAGCTGGTGAATGACTCAACTCATTGGGTGCAGGAGCCACTCCAAATGAATATCACCCAGCAATCAACCACCTTCACACAGTAACCTTCAAAGAGCTACAGGGGGAATACAAAGGCTCAAAGGCTTTTTGTTAATCTCAAAGACTCAGGAGCACAGGGTAAGAATGCTTACTAATTTAGATAGCAAGAAGAATCACTGTGCAAGTTGCTCCTAGAAAAACAGCTATGCTGTGAAAAGTCCTTTGGTTCAGGATAGGAGGTCCTGAGCCACAAACCCCTTTCCCTGCAGAGAGGAATCCAGATGTGCAGTGTTCAGGTGGTAAGGTATATCAGACAGAAATATGTCCAGAAAACTGAGTTTACCCTTTCTCAATTTGCTTTACTCAGTCAAACACAGATGTTGATGGATCACAACCCTTTTCCACTCCCTCATCTACCAGCAATAACCACACTTGCTTGGGAGTTCAGAGTGGGTTTAAATAGATGCTTCTTTCCCCCATGGACACATCTCTAGCGATCTTAAGCTTTAGCCTGTTCAAAGACCACCTGAGAGGAGTAGTACAGATGTGCATCCATCTCTTCTTCAGTTTGAAGTTGAGCCAAATGTTTTTTTGGAGTGTGCATTGAGCAGCCAAGCTATGGAGCAATGAGTGATGTGAAGGGAATCTGCACAGCCACAAAAACCTCATGGGGCACACATGCACAGTAAGGCAGGTTGCAGGCTGAGCAGACAAACTTCACAACCTTCCCACTTAAAGCTCTTGTCTCTGCCCACAGCCTTCGTCTATGGGCAAAAGCTGTGTTGGATCTTCAAAACCCTGCCAGTGTCTCACCCACAGCTGGCCAGGACTGGCTGACTGTGCTCACGCAAGCACGTGTAAACACAAACCACACACACAGGGGAATGCAGACCAGCCTGCCTCTAGTCTCCTACATCCAATGCTCCGTGTCAATTAAATTTAACAGCTGCTGGTCAAGAGGTTAAAAAAATAGTAATTTTTTTTTAAGTCTCTAGTAGCAAATGACTGGCAACTCCTCCTACGTTTCATCTCCTGTAACACAGCAATACTTGTGTAGTCCTTTCTCATTTCTCTTGTCTTTTCTTCCAGAAAGAATATTCCCTTCAGCCTAAGCGCCCCAGTGGAAGCGCGAAGCCTGGGAGCAGTGGCTCAGGTGAGTGCCAGCAGCCAGTGCTGTCCCAGGGAGGGATTTGCCAGGGGAGCTGGGAGAGGCTAGATTTTCTGGTCACACCTGGCAAGGCTGAAAGTCAGACCCTTGGCTGGAAAACATGGCTGGGATGGATAAAAATGCTAAAACACAAAGAGAAGCAAAATGTGGATAAGTGAAAATAAATAAATAAGCACCTCCTTGCCTGTGACAAGCTGGCCTCTTTCTCCAGTCCTTTATGGGAGCATCTGGCCAGGATGTAGCTGTGACAGTGCATGCATCCATGGGTGCCACGGCATGTGAATATGGCTGGGTGCCATGGCAGTGCCCTTCAGCTTCCCTTATCCAGTTCCTCCAAGTACAAATAGTTTTGCCCCATCCCTGCCCTCCTCCTGTGATCAAAACACTGGGCATCTGCAAGCCGGTACAGGGCAACCTGGGCAGAGCTGGACTGCAGTACCTGTCTAAGAGCCAAAAGGAGCTACTGGGGTCGTTTAACTCCTTCTTCTGCCCCATCTTTACAGCCGTTGGTTTCCCAGGTCATGGCAATTCAGAGCCTACCAACACAGTACCTTCAGCCACAGAAAGGATGGGGGCACAGAGCCCAATCCAGGCAGGGACTGCATCTCAGCAGGATGATACATGGGGCAGTGGGAGCCTGGGGCAGCAATGCAGCAGCATCACCCAACCCTGGTGCCACCAGGATGCTCATGGCCCCTGCGCAGGGGCTGCTTCTCCCTCCTGCAGCCCTTACCTATGGGGTGCAGCACCTACTCTCTCTGGACCATGCAGCAGTTGGTAGATGATGGGGTGTTGCAACATGCCGGGGAATAATCACGATAACTTGAGCGGTTGCCCTGGTGCCGGGCTTGGCTGTTGCAGTGGTTGCTAAAGAGAGTGGGCGTGCAGCTTCCTCTGGGGCGATCTGATTTCCCTGGGAGTGTGGTTAAGGCATGCTTAGGAGAAATCATCCTCCGAGGAGTAGGGACACAACCTCTCTGCCAGCAGCAGTGGCTGTGCTGAGGGTTGCTCGGGCACCTGAGCAGACACAGAGCTGTTTGTTTCTGGGAGGAAAAAACGTTTAGCTTGTTCATCCATCCTGGGAAAACATCATCCAGCAACGAAGAGCAAAGGGATCAAGTTTTCAGGGTGGCAGAGAGACCTTTGGGACCAGCACTGAGGAGTGAGTAAGGCCACTAGCTGCTGCCAACCAAGCTCCAGCCCTTGTTGGGGTCCTGGTGGGTGGCAAAAGCAACAGGAGGGAGCACCAGTGCAGCAGCCACCTTCACTTGACCCTCCGTCCCTGTTCCTGCTGGGGAGACCTGGCAGGAGCCAGGCAGCTTCACTGGATCCGGCCAAAAGTCATGCAGGCACGAGCACAGCCAGGGAGAAGCGGCAGCCTCAGCCCCCACAGCCCCATGTCGTGGGGCTTGGGGCAGCATCTGCCCCCGAGCCTCCCCAGGGCCACTCTGCGGAAATCAGGTAAGCCCAGACCCCCCCAAGAAGCTTTGCATCTCTGCCATCTCCCCACTGTGAGGACAGGTTGCTGAGCCCATGTGGGACTAGTCTCCACTGCATATTTGTTTACACACAGGTAACTTTGGACCCTGTTTTAAATGTTGAGATACCGTATTACTTTAATACTTCAGTAGCTTGTTGAGAAGCTGCCCTTTCAGAAATGGACCTGTACCCCACAAGAAAATCCCAAAGTAAATCCATGCTGCAGTTCAAAACTTTTTAGAGAAGTGTTGGGCTGGACAGGGGACACTGGCTAAAAGAATCCCTGAAAATCAACGCAGGAGGATTTTCTGTGTGTTCAACAAAATACCTTTGAGCTACCTTAAAATATTCATTAATGATTTATGTGCATTTCTCTCATAGGCAGGCAAATGCAGAGTGAACACTTGATGAGATATTAAAAGTAAGTTTGGGATCGACAAATGCTGTTAAGCATCTGTCACTGCTTAACAAAACTAAACAAGCCATTTCACATGCCACTTGTAAAAGGCATGGGGCTGACGTCCCTTGGTGATTGTTAACAGAGTGGGATCCCAGCCTTGCTATCTTTGCTTATCAGAGTCGGAGGTAATTAAATGAACTGATTAACCAGCACACACAACCCTGCCTTCCTGCAGGCAGAGGGGAGCTTGCTGCTGCCTGACTGTACAAACATTTCCAGCATTAGCCAACACAAAACAGGGAACCAGTAACTTACACACCAGACAGCTCAGCTAGCCTCAAACCTGACAGGATTTCTCTCTTCCAAATACATGTACATGAGTGCAAAGCTCAGCAGGTAACCGTGATGATACCCAGGGTCGTTCACATTTGAGGTGTTTGCAGGTGGTGGTGTGCGAGCAGCCCGAGCTGCACCCAGCGCCTATTCTATACCCCCCGCCCCCTACCTTAGGTAAGTGAAGTGCTTGCCTCACAGTCACAGAGCTAGCACAGCGCTCAGCAAGGGTGGCCAGCACTGGAGGCACTGGCTGGACTGGGGAGAGTGGCTATACTGGTAGGAGAACACTGGCTATACTGGTGGGTAGCCCCATCCCCAGCATGTGCTCAGCAGAGAGGCAGAAGCAGGAATGGTGGTGGCATGTGTCAGCTACAGAGCCACGTGTCCCTGCTCCGTTTTACATTTCCCTCAGGGATTTTTTCCCCTTTCTGACCCTGCGACCTCGTGGGGTTTATTCCTGAACATCAGGACTGAGTGAAGCTGAGGGGACCTGGGGAGTGTGCATCTGCTGCCCTGAGCCAGCCACTCGACAGCTGGGAACAGCTTCTGACAGTGGCCACATCGACTTACATTCACCCTATTGCATTATGAATACCAGAATTAGCCTTACTTAATTATTTAGAACTATAGATTAAAAGCAGACAAAGGCTCTTTACCTCCTTTCCGGAGTAGGCGTATCACTTACCAGTGATACGGTCACCTGGCGACAAGCACAGGGGAGCATGCCAGGTCCATTGGTATGAGATGCTCCTGAACTGCCGACACCACAGGAACCAAAGGAAGGGGAAGTCATGGTGAGGATGAGAGCTGCTACTATCTCACCTAGGGAGGGTAACAATTAGCATCTATCAATTTTCGGAGTTGCTATATTATTATTATTATTAATATTTATTATTATTGTTTTCATCATAATTATTATTATTATCTTCAGCATCATCCATCACCAGGGCAGTAAGCCACAGCAGCCATTAAGTTAATGTGAAAGAAGGACAGGGATTTTGTCTGGATTTGGCTGCGTAACAGCAACACACAGATTAGTTGAGATGTTAAGGCACTTTTTGCAGCCTCAGCTGCAAGGACTCACCTGCCAAAGAGCTTCCAGGCACCACAAGCCTCCTCATCAGACAGAATACACATCTGATCCCCTAAAACTGCTACTTGAGTGCCTTGCTCTTCCCCGAACCTGACAATCATGCAGAAAGTGGCTTCCAAAAGCAAATGCCCAGCTTTGAAGTCAAACCACTCGTCCTCCCAGCAGCAGATCTTCCCCAACACAGTTGCACACCCAAAAGCTGCTCTCACCTCACAAAGTTTTGGGGCTCACAGGAGCAGACACGCAATTGTTTCCCTGCTCCATGATACCAACCACAACTATTCTGTGTTTCTAAAATACAATTAATGTTAGGAAAATCATGCAGATTAGCAAATGCCATCAATTCAAGAAACCAAACCACAAGGTAAACTTTAAGTTTCGTTCTTTGTAGGACTTAACATACAGCATGAGCTTCTCTGACAACACACTTTCATGGGAAAAGATGCAAGGCCAGCCTCCAGCCCCACTTCAGACAGTGGAAATGTATTGACTGAAATTTCATACTCTAAAATAAATAAATAAACAAACAAACAAACTATCCAGCAACAAAACATTAACTTCTGGTTAACAGGTAGAAGTGTGTGTGTACCAGTGCTTAACAGAAACTGAGGCTGGTTTAAAAATCCCATACATCTCCATCTTCACATGCAAACATTGCAGGATGAGGACAGGCTAGCTTCTTTCAGCCTCCCCAAGGACAAGAGGAGGGAGAGAGGGTTCCATTCTGCTGGGGAAAGAAGGGCTCCCCAGGGAGCAGATGCTATCATAGCTGTAACCCAGAAAAGGGAAAGCTACCTCTACAATTACTGTTGAATGTGTTGGAAATTCACACTATTTCCCAGGATCAGGTTCCTTGTGTAAACAGCTTTAAACTAGCTCTGCTGACCCATATTGAGTGTGTTGGTTTTGCAGTTGCCGTACTTGCAGGCTGGGTATAAGCAGCTTCTTTCAGCAGCCCTTCATTAGTCTGTCAGTTCTTGAAAAAAGGACACATTCAATAATAAACCCCCAGGCATCCAGAAAACCAGAGGTTCTTCTCTGTAGCCACTGTTTTAAGTGATCATTTCTGTCCAGGAAATGGTCCTTTGGGTCAGTGGTTTTACAAAGAGGAGAGCTTGGCAAAGCAAGAGTCAAGGGGAAAGAGGCATATTACATGAAACCTGCAAAAAGCAGCTTGTTGACTGCTTCACCCTTTTCCTATAGAGTTGCAAGTTGGGAGGTGCTAGGTACAAGCCCAGATCTTCACCCTGCAGATTCTAAACCCAACAGCTATGGATTGATTTTCTTTGCAACCTCTGTTTTTTCCCCTGGTGACGAACAGCTGGAGCCAAGCAGGCAGCTGTGAGCAGAGCTGCACCCCTCGGCTTACCTGCCCTTTCCAGGTCCATTAATCCCCTTAACATTCCTGGGAATTATTTCTATCCCAACAGGATGGTGAAGCAAGCTGGCAGTGGCAGCACAGGGAGCAGCATGCAGGCCTGGTGCAGAGGGTCTCACAGGGCAACCCACCACAGAGAGACAAGTCACTTAATCCTGAATAAATGCTCTGTGAAGTGAAGGGAAATCAAAAAGCAGCAGCAGCAAAGGGAAGCACAGCTCAGCTCCAGCCAGTTGAGCCCCCATGTTCAATGCCTTCCCCAAGGCATGAGCTAGTCCTCCTCTTTCTCTTCCTCCTCCCCAGCAGCAAGCTAAAACCACTCTCCTTGCCCTGGGCTGCACTCAGCATCCCAAGTAGCACACCATGTTTTACCCTCCTAGGTAGGTCTATTTAATGTATTATTTGCAAAATTCAGGTTTTCAAAAGCATTTGTTTCACTGAAACTGCCTGATATCATGCTCCCCCCAAAAGATCAGGGCTGAACATAATCAGAAGTGGAAACAATTTGCCAAAGGAGTGCAGACTGATGATTTTATCACAAGTCTTCCAGGAACTGAGATTTATAAGCATTTCCAGGCAGTCTGAGCAGGAACTTGGGCTTTGTTTGAGGTCAGAATAGACCAAGATATTAAAATGCATTTTTTTTAACTCCAGCCAATCCCACACCCCGAGGCAGGAGCATGGTTGGTCTTTGAGCCATCTCAAACATACTGAATATTCACAATGAGGTCCCCCAGAAAACAAATCAAGACTGGGAGCTTTTTTTCACTGCTACAACTGGGAGAGGAGATAACACCATGCATGAAGTCCAAGTATCTGCCAGTGGCTTTGGCCTCCTCAAACAGGCAGTCTTTTTTACTTAAAGTTGCTTGGAAACATACCTTTCCTCGAAAGCCTCAGGCTTATAAAAATGAGGAAAATGAAAATATTTAAAAGCAACCAAAACACTGAGTATGTTGAAGCAAACACAGCTACTTTTTATGATCAACACTCCAAAGCAGATCTATTTAAAAGGTCAGGCTGTCTTTCTGAGTACAGCAGAGGGTATTAAAATGCACATGTATTTTTTTGTTTATATCTTGCCAAGAACAATATAAAAATGTCTAACACCTTTTGCTGATTTATGATGGTGGCCAAGGAGGTGCCAGAGCAGAGCCTTGCTCATTGATCTACGGCTGAATCATGCAAAGCCAGACATCCTGCTGTAAATCCACTGCAGAAACCTTGCTTGATTTATGCCTCTAGCACTATAAATAATGACAAAAAGCAGCCTGATAGCAGTCTGTCTCCTCTAACATGGACATGAATTACACCAGGTCCTGAAGATGATAGATCTACTACATGAGAAACATTTTGCACTGGGTCCCTATCTGCCAACCTGCAAGAGAAAGGATGCCCTGTCCTTACTCCCAGCATAACCTCAAGCTGTGCTTCAGGTGCACCAATATTTTTATATTCTCATTTTTCTTTTTCTGCTCATTGCAAATGAAGACATTCCTTGAATTGTTCCAGACTAAGGTTTTCTGAAGGTTTAAGGTGCTATCCCTGTAGAAAGGCTCCTTCCAGTCCTAGGCAGGGACAAGATCAGGGCTTTGACTTTGTCCCCAGGGCTGCAGTATGGACATACACTGGAAGCCAAGCCCTCGAGGTCGATTTCTGCACACCCCTAGGCCCATCTAGCACAGTGAAAACCAATCTCGGAGCTACCTGCTGTGTCCTGGCCCCTGCAGTGTTGTTCAGGCAAATTGCACTCATTGTGAGGTTTTTCGCATGCTGATTTAACAGCCCTGGTGGCCAGAAATGCCTTCAGTTGGTTTCAGTTCCTCCCACTCCCTCCCTCCCAGTATTTTCTTCATTTCTACTAGTTTCAAGAAGTTCCCCATCTGTCTTCAGTGAATAGGTTAATAAATTACTGATTCTTTGCAAGCCTCAGCCATGAATGTTAGATTGCTGCAGTCTGGAAATAACCACATTAGCCAATTCAAAACTTCCAGACTCACCACGGTGCTCCTCCAAAATGCTGCATATGCAGATGGTCTGCCAGGACAAGGGGAGTCCCTTCCCTGATCATCTTGGGTGTCTGGGGGGTGGAAACACCACAAGAACAAACTGAAGGGCTGGATAACACTGTGTTGTATGCTGCTGGGCATTAGCCCTGTGTGGATGTGGGGACAGCCTGCTCCAAGCAAATCTCCCAGGATCTGGGTCTTGGAGGTAGGGAAGAAGGGAATCCCACACCTGAGTTGCAAAAGGAAACCCATACATCATGGAGGCTGGGGGAAAACAGTACTTCTCAAGTAACAGTGCTGCAGCAGTGCCCCAAGAGCTAGTATAGCTTAGCATTTGCGGGGTACTTGGCACAGAAAAACCCACCAAAGTCACTGGAGTTATAGTATTTACAGCATCCAGGTTGGTCCATCAGGCTTGGCTGGCCACATAATCCTTCCATGCTCACTGCATTATCCCCTGGCAGAGCACAACAGGAAGACTTAAGATGGGCCAATCCAAGATCAATATGCCTCAGCCCTTCTCCTGCCATGTGGCAGGATTTGGTATCCCGAACACATGCACATGCAAGTATCTGTCACTGGAGGCAGCTCTGGTCTAAACAATGGCACAGGAAGGGCAACAGGGCAACACAGTGACACTGAGACTAGTCTGTTAGTAAAGCTGTCCAAAAACCATTTCCACTAAAAACACCTGTTATTTTAACTTACTCCATGGAGAGACTTTCTTGTTTGAAGAATGAAGACATTGCTTTGCCATTTGAAATGGGAGCTCATCCATTTTATTCCAAAACCAAACCTTCGCTTTTTTCCCCTTCTTCCTTGTCTTTTATCTGCCTCTTCTCCCATGAAAAAAGACCAAAAAAAATGGAAAAAGTAGAAGAAGAAGGAAAAAAAAGAAAAAAACCCTCAAAAAGTAATTTTACTCCAGTGAAAACCTGACATGTTTTCCCATTATTCAAAACCTGGATTTCACCTAACAAAAATTAGCCATGAAATTGTTCTGCCTTAACCCTTGGCTGTTCTTCTGCATCTCTCTGGAAGTCAATGTTGGGTTCCCAGTTTCAGCCCGCAGAGTCTGGCCCCACAGGGGCTTGAATCAGCCTGGCACTTGCCATCAAACATCAAACCACACCACCTTCCCTTATGCCAGCAGTGTTGTATGATCCTGGAGGAAAATAATTTGATACAAGGAATCACTGATTCCAACTTCCAAGCGTCCTTTAAACGCATACCAAACTATTCACCCCAATTACACTCATGTAATGGGCTCCGATTTGGTTTTCTTTGTTCTTAAAGCAGTAGGGCATTGGCCACATTAGCATTCAATGAGTTGTTTGATATTGAATCGTTTCTTTAGCAGTATTATTCCTTACACAATTCTGTTTGATTGCAATCCACTTCAGATTTGATAAGTACTTACTATGAAAGAATGACCTAGCCTGCTTTCTCTTGCCTTTTTTTATTGATTTCCCTTTTAAAAAAGGTTTTATTCCTTTTATATGAGATTGCAGTAAGAGAGAGAAGCAACTTTACTGAACAACTATTTTTTTTGCTGCTCCATCAACCCATATAACTTCACACTAGGCTCCCAAAAACACTGTAATAATGAGACGCTTACATGGAGCTGCCTACACCCTTTGCCTGGGACTTTTTGTTCTTACTGGTAAACTTCCAAATTGTTCAAGTGAATAGTCAGGAATAAATTGCTCTTTCTGAGCCCCTGATTACACAGTACACTGAATAACTGTAGGCAGCCCCACTATGCTCTGCATTTAAAGGCACAGCCCTACTGTGTGCAGTTTGTCTTATAACTTGTGCTTAGCACTTACTTTGTATAGGGTTTTTCCTAAAGAAGAAATATGAAGCATTTGGAAAATACCAACAGTGAACATGCCCTGTGGTTTGCCTGAAATCCAAGCTGCCATCACTTCCACAACAGTGGGCTCTTGTTCTTGCATCCAGAACATACATATCATTACAGCATGCTCACCTACTGCATGGGTGAATTATGCTTTTCTTGGCATCAGGCTCAATCCTGCTAACAGGATATCAGCAAAATCTTTCCTTGAGGATAGGTAAAGCAACACTTCCTCAGGCACGTGGTTTGGAAGCCCCTCATGTCCCACAGCATCCCCTTGTGCTGAGGGACCGACAGCCTTGCCCAGGATGACCAAAGGAGCAGCTCTTCGTAGTCCATAGCCATGGCTGTTTTCAGTTTTACTTAGACCTATCTTGCATTAATTAATCCTTGGCACTAAATGTTGCAGCCACTGAAGTGAGTGGCTGGCAAGAAATGTAAGAGATTGAATTAATGTCTCATTAACAACACAAAGAGAATCTTCTTTAAAACCTCTAAAAGACCTGCACCAGCACATGGAAGCACATGCACGCAGACATTGGCATGGGCATCGAGCAACCAGGGCAGGCATCAGCTCTTCTCCTCTATCTTGCTCAGAGGAAAAGAGCTCCAGCAGGTTCCCACAGCACAGTGGGGTCAGACTTCTCATGCAAACACCTCTCTTTTCTTCCAGCATCAATGTACACTGAAATACAGCGGGAGCAACCAGATGGTGGGAATATCCTGACTCACCCAGACTACATAGATGGAAACCCAGACCTCATCAAACCTAAAAAGCTCTTAAATCCTGTAAAAGCCTCAAAGAGCCACCAAGAGCTGCATAGAGAGCTGCTGATGAACCACAAAAGGTAAGAGGAGGTTGCAGCCTGCCACTGGCACGCTCCAAGAGGTGCTGAGCCATCGGAGCTCAGCAGCTGAGACACAGGTGCCAGCAGCAGCCTGAGTTGGAAGGGCACAATAAACCCCTTCATTGCAAACAAACACAGTATAAAACTTGCTGTAGCTCTTTCCTCTTTTCTCTGAGGTGGCAGTTTCTTTTAAAACAAAAGCAGAACAAAACCTCCTGCTCTGCCATCCTGAAGCATTGGCTAGCACTTTTCCGAGCTGCTTGTTATTTCCACCCACCTCAAGCCACAAGTGCCAGAAGATGTGAGACATCCCCACAGACCCCTTTCTTGGTGTCCCATGCATGTTTTCACCCTGGTCCTGATTCTCCTATCTCCAACACTTGACTTGCCAAGTCCTCAGCAACATACAGCACTTCAATGTGCTATAAGGTCAACCCAGAGACAGTAAGGTGCAGGATCGATTAAGACATTTCATTGAAAGCTGGGAGAGCACCAGGGTGAGGTCACCTGTACAAGGACACCCTTATTTCTAACTTCTTATGCACTGAAGTTTATAAAGTGTCTCCCTAAAATCAAACAGGTAAAGATCAACTAGAATTCACATTCCTGACTTCCTACTTGGTCACCCCAATTTAATTCTTTTGGGGGTACAGGTACAACATCAGGAGAATGACACCAGTGACTGAGAACCTATAACAACATCATTCCTTTTTGGCAGCTGTCTGAATATCAGTGCAATAAAAGCATAATCAGTTCAGAGGCTTTTAAACACAGCAAGAAATCTTCTGGCTTTATATTAACATTTTCTGAACACCCTGAAATATTCTGACACGATAGCACTTTGGCTGGCTAATTAAAAGGAGCACAGCCCCTGTTCAAAAGGACTACAGTCATCACATGAACCACAGACATATATTAATTCAGCAAACAATCAAGCCTGCCAGCAGGATGCATTAATCAATCTTAGCACTGGCTGGGCTTGAGTTTGATTTCATTTTCCCAGAATCAGAAGTACAGTGACAATACCCAGGTCATTCTCCAGCATCAAGGCATAGGTAACTACACCAGCCAAATATTTTTACAACTCTCTGGCCTGAGAGTGACCATACCCTGCCTAGTGACACTGCTCAGTTTAAAGGCATTGGCTTTGATCTCACAGAACATCATTCCAGTCTAACCATGACAGAACAAAGAATCAAGAAATCCCTGCAATGGAGGTAGCAGAGACAAATGGTGGCAGATGGGGTTACAGACCCCATGGCATTAGGCTGAGCTGAACTTCAAACTGGCAAATAAAAAGTTCAACATCACTTTGTATTAGAGTTCTGTGCCTGCCACCATGTGACATCCACACGTGCCATCAGATACTGGCAAGAGGCAGCTGCACTGCAGCCATCCTGCATCCCCTGACACCACTCTTTATAGTTCTGTATGTCTCAGGTGTCATTTTAAACCTGTTTTGGCTCTGGCCTCCCAAATATTTTTCAGAAAATACATGAAACAAAGCCTACTGCAAACAGTAATCCCTCATTGCTGTTTTCTTGTCACTCTTAACTCTACCAGTTCTGCTTCCTCATACATATTAGTAAAGGGGGAGAGAGAAGGGGAGAGAGAAAGGGAGAGAGAAAGGGAGAGAGAAAGGGAGAGAGAAAGGGAGAGAGAAAGGGAGAGAGAAAGGGAGAGAGAAAGGGAGAGAGAAAGGGAGAGAGAAAGGGAGAGAGAAAGGGAGAGAGAAAGGGAGAGAGAAGGAGCTATGACTTTCTCTGTGTTTTGCTGTTGTTTTTTCCCCTGAAGCAGCAGGAAGAAGCAACTCAAATCAGCAACTTGTGCAACAAAATCCTTATCTTAGCCAACACCTCTGGGTACTAACAACAGAGGCTGATTAAATCAAAGAGTAGTAACAAATCCACAGGCAACATTGCAAGCTGTGTTTTCAGCAAGCCAAGGCAGGTTTGTCTTCTCTCAAGCCTTGGGAAAAGAGTTTCTGCAGCTTCCAAGTTCCTCCTGCCTTAAAAAAAACCATGAAAACTCTGAGGGCAACACTATGGCTGCCTTCTCTGGTGAGTAAAAAAACAGCTGGAGGACCAAATCCAAAGAGTGCTGGTGAGTGGAGTTAAATCCAGGTGGTGACCAGTCACACGTGGTGTTCCCCAGGGCTTAGCATTGGGGCCAGTTCTGTTTAACATCTTATCGATGATCTGGGCAAGGGAACAGACTGCACCCTCAGTAAGTTTGCAGAAAACACCAAGTTGGGTGGAAATGTTAATCTGCTTGTGACAGAGTGGTTGGAAAGTTGCCCAGCAGAAAAGGACCTGGGGGTGCTGGTCAACTGCAGCTGAGTATGAACCAGCAGTGTGCCCAGGTGGCCAAGAAGGCCAGCAGCATCCTGGCCTTTATCAGAAATACTTTTCCTTCTCCATAAAAATAAAACTTCAGTCAATTACTTCTAGTTGTGTATGTTCTAGCAAGATTACTCACATTTCAGCCTGCAAAAATGCAGTCTTGACCACTTCTTAGAAATCTGCTTTTCAGCTACATGAAACTGTGCAGCTGCAATAAAGACTCCCCTGAATTCGTTGAACTTCCCAGCAGCTTCAGGTTTTATCTCCCTCTGGCTAGGGCTCAGCAGAGCAGAAAGTCACCGCTTTTAGTGATTTAAGTCAAGAGGCTGATGGATTTTATGAAGGAAGATTCCTTCTGGCACAGAAGAGATGAGTTGACCAAACCACTACCCTGGAAGGGCAGGAACCAGCCCACGAAAAGCAGAAACTGTCCTACAGTGACACAGGAGCGCATCTGGACTAGTTCCACATTCACTCATAGCCCTACACATCCATAACTACTCCCATGCTTTCAAGGCGGCAGAAGTTGATGGGAAGGTAGCTGCAGTCAGCTGCAGGAGGTAAATCTTAGTATGGCAATATTCAAAGTGTTAGGTTTCTGAAATTTGTTTGGAGAACTTCTTTCATCTCTTTACCACGTATTTATGCCTTTCCTGCATGTCCTTGCCATGTCTCCTTTCCAGCAATCTCTCCTCTCACAGAGCAGAGCTTGGAGCTGCCCCCCTGCATCTGAGATGCTTTGGGCAGCTGAAGGGGACCCAGGCGCCTGTGCCATTGGCAAACCCTCTGGTTTCCAGGAGAAAAGGACATTTCACTTTGGCCTCTTGGCCCAAATTCGCCTTGTCAACAGGGAGATCGCCAGCCCTCAGCTTTGAAGCAATGCTGGGATGCAACGGGGAGGAAAGAACTGCCAGGACAATTCTAGCAGATCAATGACTACCCCTGCTGGCAGGAAAAAAAATTGTTCTTGTTTAGAATGCCCTCAACGGAATCTGTCACTGACATCATCAAAACTAGTAACAGCGGCAGCCGGCAGAAAGTCCCACTCCCACACTCGACCCAGAAAGCTCAACTCATCTCAATGTTACGGGACTAGCAAAAATTCCAGCACCACACGCCCCATTCACGGACAACAAACACTAAGACCACCCAGCGGATGGAGCCCAAGGCACCCTCCCAGCAGTAAGGTGCTCCCAGTAACACCCTCCAAACCTTGTGGATGGATTTATGGGCCAGGACTAGTTTGTGGATCAGGTGTCTCCTCTTTCCGTTTAGGATTGAGAAGAGTTTTGGGGTTGCTGGGCTGACAGTGGTTACACCCTAGGATCTCTAGCCTTGATTTATCTGCTTTTTATCCACAGAGGCTTGGGAATGGAGAGCAAACCAGAGTTGCAGCGAGTACTTGAGCACCGACGGCGAAACCAGCTCATCAGGCAAAAGAAGGAAGAGGAAGAGGCGAAGAAATTGCAGTCTCCTTTTGAAAAAGAGCTATTAAAGAGGCACCAGAGGCTGGATCAGGTAGAACTGAGATTTCTGCCATCCTCAGGTTATCTTAACCACCCTGCACAAGGCACAGACCACAGGGAGATGAGTGAGCTGAGGCTCAACTCAAGGTATAGCACTGCTATCCCTCCATAAAACAGTACATCCTTCACTGCTGCCCCATGCAGCTGAGGCACCCTTACCCTCATGGTGGGATCCACCTTGTTTGTACAACCTCATCCAGGACCTGTGCCACACACCACCGGCTCTGGGTCTCCTCCAGCTCCCACAGTGTCCTTGGGTTGTGCTTTCCAGTTCAAAGCACCCCAAATATCATGGAAGCTGTTGCAGCACTCACCACAGGAGTGCATTTCCACACTCGAGCCAGAAAGCTCAATGCATCTCAATGTAATGGGATCAGCAAAAATTCCAGCACCACTTGCCCCATTCACATGGGGTGAGTGGCTGCGGAAGTGCTAGAAGGTGCAAAGCCTGCTGCAATCATACCCAAGCTGCTTCTGGAACCAGCTTCCTGGCCTGTACCCTGGCTAAAAATATGGCTGAGGAAAGTGATATTCGGTATGAGTGCTTCTCAGCAGCGTAGCTATGCCCTGGGTGCTCTGCACTTGTCCTCTTACCCAAACCAGTGCAAGCAGAAAGAAAGCTTGTTGCCAATGAAAATAAAGTCATTCCCTGTTCTACTTGCCTGTATTTGCTCTGCAAATGGATGAAACTAGTTTATTTAACCAATGACACAACAGCTCCCTTGCAACAACATCAGCCAAACTGAAAATCAAAGCCCAGCACTCTCTGAAAAGAACCAGGAATATGAAACAAGGTGGTTTAGGGACAGATAAAGTCTTCACATATAAAAGCAAGGCAGTGCAGTAACCTACCTCCCCCTGGACAATAACCCAATGTTGAGAGCTCTTTCCAGGCTCACAGGCCTCCTTTCCAAGTAAGGATTCAAACCTCCTCTTTTCTCCTCCACACCAGGTCTAAAGTGCAGCACTCCTCTGCTTTTCTGCTGGAAATGTTCCTCCCTGGAGGAAAAGCAAATAATTAATGTTTCAGTGGGTCAGAAAAAGAGACTACAGATGAACATGGCTCTGGAGTAATCGTTTGGAAAAGAGAGCACTGACATATGCACTAGAGAGTCATTCACCTTTGGGCAATAACTACTGGACACCCAGCAATCACAAAGCTGACCACTTTAATGTAGATAATGAACTTTTGTCCTTTAGTATGCACACATAATGGTGGCTCTTCTTTCTTACAGCTGGAGAAAGAGCAGGAGAAGCAGGAAGACCATGCACCAGAATTCATTAAAGTCAAGGAAAACCTGAGAAGAACATCGACGGTGACTGCTGATGAGAAAGCAGTGTAGATGCTGCCAAAATCCAAGGGGATCCTAGCAAGTCCAGCGCTAACACATACACGCTGACATCTCTATACATCGTGGACATTCACTGCTGCATCATTGGGGCTACTTGCAGTTATTAACACTTGCTCCAGTAGAAGGCACAAAAAAGGTTTTCCCAGCCCAGGAAGGTATCACTGCGGAAAAGGTGCAGTATTCACTGAAGAAATACTTACACAAGGAGATGCAGAGAGAAATTGTGTTATTATTCCCAACCCCCCCACCCCCGATTGTGGGTACATGCTAACCTCCAGCTAATTCTTGGTTAATCCTTGAGACATAGCAACTGTTTAAGCGAGGAAAGTCTGTGGAGGGATGGTCTGGGGGACCTCTGCTTCTTCCTGAAGGCAGGCTTACCAGGCACAGGGTGACAGGAGGCTGAATGCAGCTCTGGAGACCCTCCTGGAAAACTGGTGTAGTAACTAAAAGGGACAATCTGCAAGTTACTGAGAACAGCTCAGATGAACATAGCTTTTTCCACCAGTGAGCAAGTCAAGCCTAGCCAAGGCGGTGTCCCAGCAGCACACCTGAACTATTAGAAACATTCACCTCTGTGTGCCCATATCAATGCAGCACAGGCAAGTGCAACTGTTCCTCATGAGCACTTTTAAACTGCATTTCAAATCTGTTTGGAAATAGCTATTTTGGCAGTGCCATGCTCAGGCAGAAAATACATTGGACTACACACACCGTCAATGCCCAAAGTGGGTGGCAAATGCTCTCTGCAGAAAGAAAGGGCTGGGTGTGTTCAATGTGGGTGTTCACAGAAGTGTGCAGGGACCAGGCAGCAGATCACTGTGGATGTAGCAGACAGTCAAACTGCTTCTTGACCCAGACTACTGAGCTTCAACCCCACATCTAGCAGCTGGACATAGAGACATGTGCTACCATAGAGACCCACAAAAAAAGGTCCTGTCATTGAGAGGTGGTGATGTGGTAACGTCCTGTTAACCACGCTGCAGGCAGCTGGCATCTGTAGGCACCACAGCCTACAAGGCACATAGGTACTGAGGCAAAACTATTTGTCAGTGCTTCTTATCCCCTTTCTCCAGAGGTCAGAGATGTCTCATTTCAGTTGCCACCTTGCAAAGCTAAAAGTCTTCTTGCTGGTGGTATAGCAAATCTGAGACAGATGGTGCATTTGCAGCATGTATGGACAGAGCTTACCACATTTATGGGGCACCCATGCCCTGAGGTGTCCACAGCTGGAGACAGAATTGCACTTTCAGGGAGATTTTAGCTTCCTGCTTCTTGCATCAGTCCTGATACAAAGCCTAAACAGCACAACTCACTGACTGCTGTTGAACGCTAGCTCTTGAATGGCAAGCCTCAACAGAGCTGGGAAGGTAATACCTGGTTAAACAATATCTACTATCCACATCTTCAGTAGATCCATACATAAATTAAGGGAAACTGGGCATTTACCATGTATTTATTAAAAAGTTACTAATCCATTCCCTAGTCTCCCTTGTCCCAATGGGGTGTTTCATTTCAGACAGCTGTTGCTTAACCTGGCAGCTTGAGTAAAACATCTGAGCCACACCACATGTCAAGAGCAATGATACAGACCCAGGGCTTCTGTCACAGATCAGACTATAAAAGCCCTTAACTCAGTTTCAGTCCTTGAGAGCCCATCTCACAGCACCATCTCTGCAGTAGGTTTTAAGATCCTTGCTTAACACTCCTATTTTAAACAAGTTTTTATTTCAGAAATCCAGTGCACATGGTCAGTATGGGTCAAAAAATCTGAAAGCATCCATTTTGTCCATTCCAATTGTGAAACTTAATTTGGGTTATGATTAAATAATGAGGAAGCAGCAACATCAACCATTTTTTCAGGGGTGGGGGGAAGTCAAATTTCTCCAAGAAAAGAAAAAAGGTGTTGCTAAGGATGCTTGCACCTATCTGCAAAGAATGCTCTGGGATACTCACAGATAACATTGGTTTAAATAACAAGCCAGAATTACTGTGCTGGTGTTTTGTGAGGGACACAGATTAAGTAACCTTGATCAAAGTGCTCAAAAAATGTCAGCAAATTAATTTGTAATATTGCCACAGATGGAAATGCACTCCAGGAGAGGCAATCTGTCACTCCATATGCACCACTGAAATCAGTATTATCAGCTCACTCAGGCTGGGACAGGGGCATTTATGCAAGTCCTTGGGTGGGAGCCATCCAGTAAGGTCTGGGTAAGCTGAGTGCTCAGATCAGCAATGAAAAGAATGAAAATGCTTTGCTGCAGTCTTCTGGAGTATGCAAATACAATCTGGAAAAAAAAAAAATCAAGGTGTGTCCCGTTGAGAGGTGTCCTCCCCTTGAGGAGGGAGAGAGTGGGGCTTCACACTCAACACAGTCCCTGGTGTCTGGGTGGTTTTCAGCAGGTGTCCAGTAGGGAAAGAGAGGGCCAGGTCATGCTGTCCTAACTCGGGCTGAGCTAACAGAGCCACAAGAAATCATTTCAGTAGTGAAGAGGCAGCAGAAAGCCCTGACCCAGCTGCCCACCGGGACCCCATGGGCTGTGAGCTGAGACCCAGCCACACATCCACACACTGACCCACCAAACCAGCTGCAGAATGGGCTGTAGCAGCCCCATGGCACACAGCAGGGCACATGGTGCTTTGTTCCCAGCAAGAGCTGAAGGCTTCAGCTCTCCATGACAGTACGTGGGAAATAATGTTTTCACTGTTCAAACGCTGACATAAACATTGCAGTGTTTTCCAGCACAGCTCTTCTCACCTCTGCAAACTGGTAAACACCTCCCCAGCTGGGCTCAGATCCTGAACCTGTGCAACCTTCACCAATGCTCTTGTGCTTCATGGTGTGGCAGCGTAGAGGCGGCACCTGGAAAAGCATCAGTGTAGGCATTACCAGAAAGATTTTGGGGCATCTTTGTGACTCTTCTTTTAAATGAATTCTTTCATATGCCTCTAAAACACATGAATAAATTTGGTGTATCCAGAAGATACAGATTATCAGAGTATTGATGGAAGACAATTTTTTGCACTGTGTGTGGTGCCTATGTGTTATATAGTCTATATTGTGTGTTGGTGTTTGCTCATTTATATAAAAATACGTCATGCAACTCTACTCAATTAACTCACTGTTTAATGTGGACAATTCTGAAGAAAAACTAAAGAATGATTGTGTATTTTGCTTTTTTCCACAAGGAACTGAAAAAGCTCTGAGGATGCAAGCAGAAAATAGCCAAATAAACAGAATGAACGTAAAGATCAGTGAAGTTTGACAGCAACTTCTTTGTCAGTGCTGTGTTAACTTACTCATCAACAAGCTGGTTTTGTGATCCATACCCAATGCTGCATCTATTGCTTATCCTCATACTTCATCTCAGTTTGCTGAAAGTTTAAGGGCACAAAAATTGTGGAATCAGGCTTTGTGCAGTTAAACTTCCCATATGTGGTATGTTTGACCCCTAACTGGCCACAGATGCCCATCTGCCTGGCAGGGTAAGACCCACAAAGCCAAGGAAACTTGTTGCCCTTGGATTTAACTTAAAAACTCAGCTCTGAACTGAAAAGTATTCCTCGTACTAGTGAGCTCACTTCATTATTTCAAAATGTTTTTAAAGTGTTTTATCAGCACCTAAAGAACACAGATTAAATAGATAGAAAGAGTATGCTTCACACATGCAGGTCACACACCACATGCTCCCTGAAAACCAGGACTAAAACTGAATGCAGCAAAGCAAATAAAAGGACTTCAGTGTCTCATTAGCAGTATCCTTAACAGCAGAGATGTCAACCTCCCAGCTGGAACAAGGCAGAGAGGTGCTTGGATGTGTTTCTCTGACACCAGGTACCCACTGGGTTTGCCATGCTGGGAGATACACAGAATTCCTGACCCTCCACACCCTGCAGTACTGGTATGGGCAGTCAGCTCATCATTAGGGATGAGGGCTCATTGACTGAACCTGTTCTTCAGGTCAGGTTCCCAAAACATCTTCCTAACTTGCTGATGCTTATAATAATAGCTTACTTGTTATCCTACCATGGCAGGTTGCATACTTCATTTCTTGGCACAAACCAGACATCTTCACTGGAGAGAGTGTCCTTTGGTGAGACAGGAGACCAGGAGACTCAGGCAAGACTTTGTAAAATGCTTTATCAATGTTTCACATCCCCAACCTGTGAGGTTTCCATGGGCTATGCTCCAAGACTGCTTACGCTAACCGCACACCTCCTTTCATGTGTGGATGCCAAAGGCAGTCACTCATATCACGACAATTCCTCTTCTACAGAAGAGAGTAAGAAACAATCATTTCAGTTCTTTAAAAATATGCTGCTTTTTTGCTGAGCACAGGCTGTTCCATTGCCTGGATTTTTCCTACTGACAGACATTTCAGTATCAGCTTTGCAATTTATCCAGGTCATGCTGAGATCTCTTTTCCTATGCATTCACTCCTGAAGTGCTCCTTGATAGTTTGCTGCAGTGGAGTTTCCTGACGGGGAACACTTTTATTTTACTGCCCAATTCACTTCTCTTTACTGCCTCAGAAATGGCAAATTCTGTATTTCTTCCTCAAGCTGGAAGTACCCAGACTGGCCCTGGCTAAAATAACCTTTTTCATGAACTCTCCTCTGCCTATCTTAGGTAGTTCTCTATACTTAGATCATGTCTCAAAATTACCTAAAACTGCCACAGATTGATCACAGTCTTGATAAAAGCATCATATGAAACTTGTGAGCTGGTCAGGATACTGGCGTTATCCAGGCTTATGAAAATGTGGGGAAATGCCACATAATGATTTTGTTATGTTCCAACACTCCATGACCAGGTGTTTTTGTGGATTTTTTTTGGTTCCCACCAGCGACTGTAAGACCTCTGGGCAACTTGCAGGCACATGGAGCTAAGGCGTAGGAGAACACTGCTGGGTTCTTAGACTTCCCTAAGGCAGACTGGCAGTGACACAGCACCTGAGCCTGCCCAAATATAAGCCTGCATGAACATCAGGTTTCAAGCAGGTGCAGGGACAGGCTTCTTCCTGCCTGTCATCCCTCCCTTCTCCTCCAGGAGACCCAGATCTGCTAGCTGAATTGCAAACAGCACTCAGCTGAGTGCTTTTTACTCCAGCAGAAGAAAATAGCAGAGAAAACAGAGAAAGCCCATGGATAATTTAAAAAAGATGCTGTCTGCCAAGCACTGGCAACCTGGAGTCAACACAGGACATGATGCTGTGTAGTAGAGTCCAGAATACCAAGCAGGATGCCCACAGGACACCCTATTGCTCTGACAGAGCCACACAGCGTTTTAATCTAACAGACTCATCGCTAATGCAGCATCCACTGCCTCCGAGCATACTCCCTGCATTACCATCAGCTGCTCTCATTTATTGTTGCTTCTCATGGCTTGGTTCACTCAGGCTCAAGCTTAAAATTTATGCAAAACTGCATCTGACTTCCTAGCCCTTCTTTAACTATAGTACTGTGAATTCCACCTGTTTCACCTCCTTTCCTGACAAAGGAGTTTCCAGTGAGGGACAAGCAGGTCCGAAGCAGCAGCACAGACTCATCAATGAGCTGGGGGCAGAAGGGATCCTTTCCCATCAGGCTGATACTGATGTAGCTGGGGTGTAAGGGGACAGTGAGTTGCCAGCTACTGCCCACTAAACACCAGGACAACTGCAGCAGGGACAGATTGAGGATCATTGGAGATGAAGGCAGCACACACCCCGTGGCAATCTCCCTCTGCCCCCAGTACAATCCAGCCTGCAAGTCACATCCGCAGACTCCTGGCATGCACTCCAGGCTGCAGGAAAGGCTGAGGGCAGTGCCACAACTGAGCTGGGAAATCCTTGAGCAAGTCAAAAGCACTGGCAAGAAGCACTGAGAGCTCGAGGGGGTCTCTCCTCCATCCTGAGCAGACTACCACAAAAAAATCCAAACCAAACCAAAAAACCCCCAGAAAATACCAACTGCCCACAACCGGGGAAAAGTGCAGGGTGTCACTTTGGTGAGACAGCTGGAAGTGCAGCCTCCGATGCACAGATAGCCTGAAACAAGATCAGAAAAATGGCACATTTTAAGCGCATAAGCCGCATCCCTTTGGGAACAGCAGGCTGGAGGACCTTACGTCATGCAGACACTTGACCTACAGAGCGCGGCCCAGGCTCGCTGCCACGCACTCGCAGAAAGACGCTTGGGCTGGGCTATGCTCCGCCCGCCCCGGGGACAAGGTCCCTGCAGCGGGACTCCAGGAGTCGTGGCCTCGGCAGGCAGGCAACAGGCATAAGGCTGCCCGAAGGACTCGAGGGACGAGGTACGTGGGGGTTTCCGTTTGCACGTAGCAGACACACACAAGGATTTGCCTGACGCAGCCTCACGGAGGGAGCTGGTGGCTGAGCCTCTCGGTGCCTCCTGGGGCGGCTCAGGGACAGCTCTGGGTTACTTCAGTCGTGTGCACGGAACACGCTGCTTTGAGGCTTTTCTCCCACGAAGGACGGTAAGACACCTTGAATTAAATGCCTGCATATCAGAAAAGCAGGAATTAAGAACGTATTTGCAAGAGCTTCCAAAGTTTAAATTTCTTACAGCACTATAAATAGTTCAGGGAGGCAGGCAGCCTCTGCAAGGGAAAAGTCTGTTTTGTTTTCCAAACACCGCAGTACCTGTTTTTATTAGTAGTATCCAGAAACCAGTCCTGCTAACACAGGAATTCCAAGGTTAGGGGTCAAGTGAAGCCCTGTGGGAAGCAGGACAGCAGCAGCATGGGCAGAGCTGGCAGCACCTACGGGCAGCCTCTGGGAGCTTCTCTGTAGCCACTCCTGGGATAGCAGCAATGGGGAAACAGGCCAGGGCCAGAAACTCCTTTAAAGATTAACGCATGGTTGTGGGATATTCCAGCAGTAACTTCTCATGAAATATTGCAGACAGATCAGTGAAAGAAAAAGATTTTTTGTTTAAGAAAAAATAGTGTAAAACCTGCATTTTGAGCTCTTTGAAGTGCCCTAAATTTCATAGTCTGTATCATTGCAATGAGGACAAAACAGTACCTAAATATTCATGCAGCACCTCTGCAAGTACATCTTGGCCAACTTACTGAAACCACTCCTTGCCATGCCGAACACCTTCGTCAACCACCCACTGGAGGCATGCCAGCACCTAATAAGCCCCATCCATTCCTACAGCATCTCAGCCTCCAGAATGACTCTGCTGGAGAGCAGCAAGTACTCACAGGTCTCAGTCCTCAGCAGCATGAATCCTGACCTTGCCAGTGAGAGGCAAACAGCCTCCTTCAGCGTGGAAAAGCTCACGGCCTGGCTGGACGGCGGTGCAGAGTACACTCGGATGCGGAGGGCAGTGGGTGAGTGAGCATTACGAGGCCCTTGACTGGTACAGAACACGCCTACATCTCTGCTCATTCTGCTCCTCCTTGGCAGCACGGTGGGTTTTGTGCTCCTGAGTATTTGCTTATTGCCTGTCTTAAAAATTGGGAGTGTGGAGATGGAGTCCCTTGTTAGTGTAAGTCAACATGACTCCTCTGCAACCAGTCCAGCTGTCTGAAGCTTTTCCCTTGTGCTGCTCCCATCCCAAGTATCTCTGGCAAGACTGCTTAACCTGGAATAAAAGGACTGAGGTTCCCACAGGTGAGCATCTCTGCAAGGGGGATGCACACAAGGGCTAGTCCTGCTGTGCAGTGATGCAAACTGTGCATTGACTGCAGCCAGTGATCATGGTGTGCGATTGTGACTCTCTTTAGCACATCAGGCTCATCCAGATGAGAATTACTTGTGTGGGTTGGTTTGGCCAGGCTGAGCTGCTCTCAGTCATGATGGGCGTGCTGAAAAATGACTGTGTGCTCAGAAGGAACAGCGGAAAAAAAATACCTTGTCTCTATAACTACATCCAAATTATACCCTTTTCAAATGGAAACCACACAGGTCACAAGGATCACATGGTTCACAGTGCAACTGGAGCTCAGTATAACCTTAGAAATGAATGGACTGAAGGTTTCAAGGCAGGAGGGAGCAGCAGAAGCATTCAGGTTAACACAGAAAGAGCAAGCCCAAGAGCTGCTTTGCAGTACTGCAAAACGCTGGTGAAGTCGTGAGCCGAAGTGTGGTTGCCAAGCAGGACATTCAGCAGCTCCAGCTGTTAGCCACTCTCTGGGTAAAACCCAGCTAATGCAGCTCTTGCTGCCATCACAGCACGGGAACAGCAATTAGAGAAAGAAGGATCTGCAGCATTTTCTACCTAAGGCACAAAGTCACCTCTGATGCCCTGACCAGGGTTGGTGCCTACCTGCAGGGTCACTGTCTACTCAGCAGAACCCTCTGTCAGGCCCACTTGGTTCCCCTCCCCTTCTCCCCCCCCGACTTAACGGCTTTTCAGAGTCAGGCATGACAGACATCAGAGCCAGCACTGGCAAAATAAAACCTGCCTGCAGTAACCCTAAGAAGTCACAGCATTGGTATCCACAACCCCAGCCCTGCTTGCTCCTCCTCAGCAGTGCCTGAGGTGCTGCCCACAATTCCCCAGCCCCAGGGGAACCAATTCTTCTGTGTTGCTTTGCAGTTGAAGCTATCGAAGGCGACCCAGTGTTTAGCAGAGAAGATCAGTATTTCCAGAGCCAGAATGAGAGGTACGAAGCAGCAGTCAAAAAAGCTGTTCACCTCCACAAAAAGATGCACGAGATGGGATGGACAGAAAATGGACCTGAATCTAAGTACATTCACAGGTGATTTTTACTAATTTTTTTAAATGTGCATATAATTTTTTGTTAAAAAGTTCTGTATGCAAACAAGAATCAGCTTTAGCAGAGGCTAGGAGAGGCCAACAGTTGACAGAAAGTTTTGATACAAACATGCAGGTTTTTACTTCCAACAGCACACTCAGGAAAAGGGAAAATTATGATATGTGGTAGAAAACTTCTCAAGCTGTGCTTGCTGAAATTTCACCTGTGTAACAGCTCTCATACCACCCCTCAGACATTTTTAAACATGTAACCAGAATTTGAAGTGGTGCTGTCTTAGTTATGTTACCAGCTTGCAGATAAATTAAAAATGACATTTTCTCTATCTAGAAACCCCATATTGTATTAAAAAGAGACAGAAAAAAATCCTTAGTTTGTAGGTAAATGGAATAAAATGTTTTTCACAATCCTCTCCAAAAAATAAAAAATACTTTGCCTCTCCTTCTTTCCCCCTTTGCTAAACAGAACTACAAGCTTGCTGTTGCCCAGTGCACGCTGCTAGTCTGGTGGGGTTAAGTACCCAGTAAGAAGGAGCAAGTTCAAAAGCATCATTCAGAAGGGCAACGCCTGCACCTTACAAATCACTGCTGACACACAAAGTCACTTTCCAATATTTCATCACATGAAAGATCATAATCTTTTATACCAAGCTCTTTGCTGCTTACAATGAGTAGGACTGGTAAAAAGGGGGAAATCTTCCATCAAGGGCTCTTGGACCTGATGGTTACATTCCCAATAAAAAGCAGCTGTCCACTCCTCCCTGAGAAGAAAAAGAAATCCCAGCAGATTTTAAAAACCTGACAAAACTCAGACATCTCCCACAGAGCCTTGCTTTTAGCAGGCTCCCTGATGCCAAGGGCTTTGGCTACCACAGTTTGCTGGTGGAAGAGCACAGCTGCCTTGCAGGGCAGCTCTTGTCTGACAGAACACCGGGTGAGCACCAAGCTCTTTCTGACAAAGTCTGGTGTCTCCTGGTAGCAGACACAGCAAATCCCTTGCACACATTTGAAAGCCAGCTTTTTAAAATTGCAATTAATGTAACATTATTTCTGGATGGACTGGCAAGAGTTCATTAACTTATTTTCTGTTAATCAAAGCAATTTCCCTTTAACTTCTTTGTTCATATTTTTCCCCCCACTTTTTCAGCATGACTGATTCTCTCTCAGAGCCAGTACAAAAGAAAGTTCATAGTCCTTTGTTAATAATAAAAGGTATCTATCTGGAATGAGATGCTCACCAGAGCACTGAAGTAAAGCAATGAGCTAACAGCCATACAAGCTACTGAGAACAGTAGAGCCACTTATTTTCACATGTGAGAGCAGATGTACTTATATCTGGGAGGTGATTAAACCACATTCTGAGGAATCCCAGAAAGAGAGAACATATTCCTCATATTTTCTTAGGATTTCTTGCACAAAAAAAAAAAAAAGCTTAAAACAAGTAAGTTTCTGATGCCTGATGGAAACTACTGTACCTAGATTCCCATACATAGCTGCTGGAATAGTGCTCTTCAGGATGTATGCAGCTCTATCAGCTGGTGATGGCAAAGGACCTGACTAGACAATAAACCAGCTGTTACAAGAATGCATTTGAATTTTTCCACAAGAAAAAAGAAAGCACCTCAAGCCAGGCCAAGTCTCCATAAACCACAGTATTGTTCACTGACAGTGACCGACAGCAAACACGCAGGGGACAGTACAGCAATAAACCCAACATACTGAGGTATTTCCCTGGAATAGGTTGGTTCAGGAAATACAGGTCTCAGATGCCTAAATATATAATTCAGACTAATGTACCCCACAGTGAATTGCCAGGGTTTGGGGGTCTTAGGGTATGGCAGTGGATTTTTTTTTATCTTAGCCTTAAAATGTGACTTAAATAATCAGGAAAAAAAATCCTATGAAGTACAATAAAGATAAGAAAGGCTCACAAGCTCTCAGAGCCACAGGAACCTTGGAGCCAGGCTGTGTTTGTAGGAGGTCAGCATCCGTAACTCAGAACTGATAATTCCTCCAACAGCAAGTGAAATAATGAGCTTAAACTCTTAAAGCAAACTATGTTATGAAAGACAGAACAAAAGCAGCTTGGAAGAGCACTTTCCCCGCAATACTGTGTTGATGCTGGACATTGAGTAAGGTATGACAACACAGAAATCAAAAGGCAGCACATGATACCCTCTGGTGACCACCACAGTGTCACTGCTTCATTCATATGTATCCTTTGAACTTCATCCATGTAAAAATACCCCTTGTTCCTTCTCCACAGGGCACTGGCAGGAGACGTCGCATTTTTCCTTCACCGCATCTTCATGAGAAGTATTTCAATGCTGGGCTCTGACAAACAGATTGCCAAATGGATTCCTCTTGCCACTCAGTATAAGATCATTGGAAGCTATGCTCAGACTGAACTGGGGCATGGTAAGGCTGCAAAGAAAAAACAGCATTTCTATAGGAGAAAAGACTTTGGCCTAAACTCTTGGGGGAAACTGAGTTCAAGCTGCTTCACTGGGGCAGGCATGGCTGGGGGGCACAGTGCCACCTGCGTGTTAGAGGTTGATGTCCTGACTGTTCCTGCAAGCTGGAGATGCACTGGCTTTGGTTTTGCCAATATGGAAAAAAATAACAAGAGCGAGGGTGAAAGCTCATGGTTAGATAGCAGACAGCCATCACCAGTGGAAGGGATCAGCCAGGCAGCTTGCCCAAGCTGACAATTGTCACCGTGAACCAGGCAGCTTGCCTGAGTGTCATGTGGCTCCCAAGATCTTTGCAGGACATGGTATGGGGTTGCTGGAAGCTTTGTCCTACAGTTCTTGTCAGGAGGGTAAACCACAAAACCCTGGTAATACTCATACTAGCTTCAAGGATCCTCCACTCTCTCCATGCTTGTAAGACACCAGGATAGTTACATCCGTTTTTGTTGGGGTTTGTGTTTTTGTTATTTTTTAAAGGAACTTATCTTCAGGGCTTGGAAACAACAGCAGTCTTTGATATCGCTACACAGGAGTTTATACTGAACACACCAAAGATCTCTGCCATGAAGTGGTGGCCTGGAGACAGTAAGTATCACACATCTCATTTGCCTCCTTCAGTTACTCAGTCTGCCCTACTCAAGCTCTATGTTTGAGGGCCCAGGTGCTAGCAGAGGACTTCAGTCAGAAGTGCATACCTCAAGAGACAAGTAAGAGACTGAAGGGTATTGTAAAAGTTCAAAGGCCAGAAGGCAGCCACCATCATTTATCAAAAGTCTTTGGGTGGTAGGGCTAGAGAACTTCACTCAGGGAAGCTTCTACAGGAATCAATCTTCTCTTCTTTGTAAATAATACTCAGATCACCAAAAACTGCAGGGAGGTCATCAGCATAAAGGATTCAAGTCACCAGTGAGTTTCAGCATGAAGGATTCAAATGTGAAATTCATGGTTCCCTTCTACTAGAGTTGCTCTAACAGCTACAGCACTTCCCACTCTCTCAGCACTGTATGAACTTTACCTACTTATTTTTTCTCACCTGCTGATGCAGCTGTTCACCCAAGCCTCACGGGCAGCCATAGAGCCAGAAGGATGATGCAATTCTAACAGCCAGGAGTAGGCTCGAAGCACAGATTTAGGCTATCTCCAGCTTCTAGCATCTGTGGATCATACCTACTCTGACCCACGTTAGCAAGACCTAACACACAATTAGCACTGACTGCTGTTAACTGTGCAGGTGTTGGTACTGTACCTTGTGTCTTAAGGCAATGGGACTGTCTTTCTTCTCACAGTGGGAAGGTCAGCAACTCACACAGTGGTCTTTGCTCAGCTGTACGTCCATGGGAAGTGCTACGGCATACATCCCTTCATCGTGCAGATACGCAGCCTTCAGGACCATTCACTCTGCCCAGGTAAACAACCCCAGGCATTGCAGCACTTGTGCAGGTGCTCTGCCTACTTTGTCCTTAAATGTTTTCTAAAACATTAGGCCAAGGAAGAGAGAGTTATAATTGCCAAAACCAAACCAAGACAGTTACCCAAGCCATAGTTATCATTAATCCCAACCTTTATAGCTAAAGGAAGAGTTAATCTATCCTTGGGCATATCTTAACTTTCTTAACTGGAAGCCTGGGCTGCTCTTACCACTTCTGTGTTAACACCTCATTCAGACCCTGACCAATGCAGGTAACAGATGGCTCATGCAAACAAACTTGGAATGCCTGTTGCATCCCTCAGGCAAGATCAACTATGGTGGGGAAGCAGCATTGCTGAACATGCCCTTCCTTTGAGATACCCAGCCTGACACAAAACGGGGAGAAAAAAGTTCAAGTGGAATGTAAGCAGGCTATGTCTTTTCCTGCTGCAGGCATAACTGCAGGAGACATCGGCCCCAAGATGAGTTTTGAGCACAGTGACAACGGCTTCCTCATGCTGCAAAACGTGCACATCCCCAGGGAGAACATGCTGAACAAGTTCTGTGAGGTATGTGCAGACTCATCACAGACTCACCTGTCAAACTCTCATTGCATAGCCACAGAGATGACAGGGACCTGCCTAAAAAGCCTTCCTTTGAAGTGTCTGCAAGTCTCTGCAGTTTTATCAAGGGCAGAAATTACTTGAATCCTAAATAAAACTTGGTGTCAGGAATTTCACTTTCAGAGGTTGGGGAACACAGGGCAGGCAAAACTTACCTGAGCCAGAAGCAGTAAGAGTTTGTCTCTTCAAGTCGATACGTTTCATCCATCATACAGAAAAATACTTAGTTTTGCATTCAGGAAAGGATTTCAGTGTCCATTTTTATCCTATGCATAGAGATTACACAACCATCCTAGTATTCAAGAATGTGGCATCTAACATCCTCCCTGTATTTTAGGTTCAACCAGATGGCACCTATGTGAGATGGGGGTCACAGAAGATTAATTATTTCACAATGACTTCTGTTCGCATTTCCGTCATTTCGGATGAAGTTATCAGCCCTGTAATGAAAGCCTGCACCATTGCCATCCGATACTCGGTGGTTCGCCGGCAGTCCAAGTTAAAGCCTGGGTAATGAAACACAAGTCCATAGTGGTGGGAAGAGGACAGTGCACCATGTTCCCCCACACCAGTCTGTATTTCTACTCTTCATCTTATCTTTCAGCACATCACTGGCTTGTTTCCTGGCCCACATGCTTCCCCATTATTGAACATCAATAAGCTTCAGTCAAAAAATGTTTACACTCTTCAGTCAAGAGAACGTTTACAGTTCTAAGACTAGTTTCATAGTTTAGCAATAGCTCAGCAGTTCTCATAAGCAATTTATTTTTCTTATAACTGTTCTTCCCACGTAATCCTATAGCTCAGCAGAATCCAGACAGAGCAGACCAGTTGATGAATTCTTACTCCGTAGCATCCTACTAAGTGAGTGCGGTGTTAAAACACATTCCAACATGCACAATTCCAATATCCACACTTTACAACACTAAATTTTATTAGTCTGGTAAGTATCTCCCTAATTTTTAGATATTGTCATTAGAAAGGATTTCAAAAATTTCCATTTAAATCTCCTTTCAAAAGCAAGAAGATCCTAATGAGAACATGGTTTGGTTCAAACAAACCAAACTCAAGAGCCAGTGTAATAACCAATTTCATCATTTGAAGTCCTCAGTGTACTAACCACAGCAAAAGTGGTAAAGAACATAAAAAAAAAAAAAGCTCAGAAAGCTTAAAATAATTTCAGACAAACTTACCTCCACCTAGGGCCACCAAGTTTGAAAAGCAGTTTTTCAGGGTGGAGTACCACTTTTTCCCCTAACACCTAACAACTAGCTGTTATTGAAGGTTTCATCCTCGTCCTCTCCTGCTGCCCGTTTCCCCTCTGTATCAACCAATCCCACAGAGCATTTTCCACTGTGTTATGCTGGGTCACCAACACAGCAGAAAAATCTCATTTTTTCCTGCTTGGGCTTGCTTCTCTAACTGTGCAGTTTTGCTGCCACAGTATCAGTTCAGTCCCATTCACATACTGCTGCTTGATAATGAAAAATGCTGGTTTTCTTTAGGTAATAGGTAAACTAACAGTAGGTATACCTGGGTCCGCACCTTCCCTACTTCATTAGCTCTCTTCCAACAGAGAAGAAGAAGCAAAAATCCTTGACTACCAGACTCAGCAAGAGAAACTGCTGCCCCAGTTGGCAGCAGCCTATGCCTTTCATTTCATCAGCAACTACCTGCAGGGGCTGTTTGACAGGGCGTACAGAGAGATCCAGAGGAAGAACTTCAACATGTTGCCGGAGGTGAGCTGCAGCATATTAGCTCATACAGCACTTCTCATCTGTGAATACCAACATATTTATAGTAAACTGGACCAGCATTCTGCTCACCACTAGATAATTGGAGAAAGAGGAAGCTCTTAAGAGATTGAATGGCATGTCCTAGGTCTAAAACCAGATAGCAACAGCATTTCCTTTACTGCCCTGAATTCTTTGTTTTGGGAACTATTACAGAGTGAAAAGCCCTTGAAAAGCATGATGGTTTTGGTGAAAGCCTTGTTCCAAATAGCTGGTGGCACAAAGCATTGTTTCACAACTTCATCTACAAATGCACATGCAAATACTCACTTCTAAGCCAAAACCAAAAATGTGACTTTTCAGATAGAACATAAGATTCTGCAACTGGAACCCTGAAACAAAAACACACTGTGAAGAAAGGTGGCCAAAGCCACTGCTGATTGAGAGAAACCCAAAAATGCAGAAACTGACCATAGTGTGCCCAGTACAAGGGTGTGCAGCATACCAGGCAGAAACCAAAGGCCAGGCTCAGGGATCTGGGTGCTACTCCAGCATCCAGAGGAGCATCTGACAGGGATTTCATGCCCAGAAATTGCATGAAACTGAAAAAAGAAACTTAAGAGACTCTCAGGATTGCTGTAGAGCACTTTCACCATTAATGCTCTGCTCTTTGTTGTGTTTTTTGTTGGTTTTGTTTGTGTTTTTTTGTTGGTTTTTTGTTTGTTTTAAACAGCTTCATGCGTTATCTTCAGGCTTTAAAGCCATCATTAGTCAGTGCTGCACTTCAGCAGTGGAGATCTGCCTCCGGGCTTGTGGAGGACATGGTTACTCCTTGCTGAGTGGACTCCCATCCTTGTATACTAAAATACTTGCCTCTTGCATTTATGAAGGAGAAAACACCATTTTGCTCCTGCAAACTTCCAGGTAAGAATTCAAATCTGTTCATCAAAAAGCCTGCCCCTCATTTATTCAACCTCCACCACTTTTTCTCCAAAACCAGTAAAACCAGCTACTCCTTTCTCACAGCACCTTCTAAAAATGTCTCATGACAAACTATTCAAGTCTTCTGTCTAACAGGCATAGAGGTGTGTGGGAATTGGATTCTCTCTTCTATTTTTGGATTTGAGATGTATGCAGGTGCTGTTCTGCATAACTTAATATTCCTCTTTTTCTAGTAGTGCAGCAAAAGCATTGCTATACAAGTTTTGTGGCTTATTTTTTAAGCAACTGCTGTAACATGATACTGGTAAAGTGAGGTTGATTCAGAGAAGGCAAAGTTGTTGGATACTGAAAGCTGATGAGTCACGTTCCAAGAACACACCACTTTCCTCTCAACATGCAGACTGCTTATTACCCAGAGTAGAGGAAATACAGGAGAAAGAAACCACAGCTGCTTGAACTTTTAATAGTGTGTGTTTTTACTAGAAGGAGAAGGCAAATACACTTCCCAGGGACAGAGTTGCTACCACATAGCTCTGTGCTTGTGTGCAGACACTTTGCACTCATTACTGCCTCTTCTTGCAAGATCAATAGCAAAGCCATGAGAACTAGTGTAACCTTTTACTTCCAGACCTAGCCAGTCTAGGTCATAACAGAGGTGCTAAAAAAACCCAGGGAGTGGGGAATCCCTTGGACAGGTTTAGTTCCTCTTGGAGCTCATGTATGTCAGCATAATGTGACTGTGTGCTGGGGATGACGGAGGGTAAGAACAAACCTCCACTAAGACTCCCAGAGCATTAAGACTCATGCTGCAAAGTTGATAATGTATCTAATCACCATGCTGCTGAGACTGCTAATAGCCACAGCAAGTTTCTTTCTAAAAATTCCTTATTACAGATTGCTGTAGCATTAAATACAGGGCAGGCTACCCCTGAGACCCATCACAGATCAGGCTGCAAATAATGTGCAAAACAAAAGGTCATTACTTGTTCCAAGTCCATTCTGGACCACTGATGGGATGGGTTACACCTTGCTGCTGCTCGCCAGATCCCACTTTACTTTTTGCCTTATCACTTGCATGTGGCAATCACAACATACCCTGCTCTGACTGTTACCTTCTTCCCAGGTTCCTGATTAAGTGCTTCATGGCAGCCAGCACAGGCCAGCCTGTTCCACCATCTGTCACTTACCTGGCTGCGGTTAAACCCGGGAAGTGTCCAGCCAAGAACAAGTTGGATTTTCTCCGTCCAGATATTTACACTGAGGCCTATCAACACATGGCAGCCAGGTCAGTACAGAGGATGGGAGATGAGGTTTCTCTCTTTGACATCAGAAATGTGTAAAGAGCTCAACTTCTTCCTTGCTTTAAATGGAGGTAAACATAAGTTACACAAGAGCTGACACCATCTGCTCCTGAAAGCGAAAAGGAAGACACACAGGATTAACTGCCATGTTAAATGTTCAGTGTGAAGCTCTCACATTCAGAACATCAGAAGTTTTTAAGCCAAGTGCTACCCAACAGCTGTATTCCATAGATAAAGCCTTTAGGCAACTGGAGGAACTGATGTTTGTTTTCAGTTACCACCACAGCAAACAGAGTTTCTTCTTTCTTTCTGTAGCCTTTCAAATACACATTCAAACTACTCAACACAAATAAAAATAGCATCTTGAGTGGTCTTACTAGTGTTATGTACACAGTTATGGGCCATACAGGCATCATCTCTGAAAACCGGGTAAACAGATAGACAACACTGCTGTCATTCAAATCAGTGTAAAAGCAAAGCCATTCTTCCAAAAGCTTTGGTGTCAATGGAAACAAGAACATTAAACCCTGTGTAGTAAAACAGAAACATAACACCAGTCCACTATCATCACTGCTTTGTTTTGTTTTGCAGTCTCCTTACACTCATTCAACCCAAGAAAAACGCAGCAGACCCCCCCCGGCTAAATGACCCTGGATGCTGAGAAAGCAGAAATCCTCCAGTAGCATGGTGGTCTGGGTGCTTCTCCCAGGTGGTACTTAGACTTTGGATAATCTAAGTTCACTCATACTAAGTGTAGATAACTTCAAAATGTCAGAAATGCCATTTTGCCATAGGATCACACACGAGTCTGAGCATGAAATGAATGCATGTGGGCTGCTATGTTCATATATGAAATGCTCTTTCAACTTTCCAGACTTGTAAGCAGCACAGCAGCTAAACTGCAGGACCTGATTCAGTCTGGAGTCAAAAAGTACAATGCATGGAACCAGTGCACAGTGCAGCTGGCACAGGCTGCAAAGGTTAGCAACATTTATCTGCTTATTTGATGTTTGTCTTTATGATACATTATGTAACAGAAACAACATAATTACTTTAAAGTCTCATCACTATTTATTGTTTTCTTGTTGGCATCTAAGGGACACCACAAATACCAGGACACCACTGTGGTCTGCATGGTGGAAAAGTCATAGTAAGAAGCAACTCCCAATCTGAAGAATTTGCTACCTGAATAGGCCAGGCAGAAAAAGACTAGAAGGAGTAGAAATGAAAGGAAGGGAAAAAACCCAACAAACCAAAAAAACCCAAACAAATAAAACCCAGAAACAAAACAACAAAACCACCAAAACAAAACACATGCACAAAAAAACCCCAAACCACCCCAACAAAAACAAACCACCACCAAACAAATGAACAAATGAAAACACATTCATGGTTATGCTGCCACTACTAGCAGGATCAGACCTCCCCTTTCCTGTAACAACCATCCACCATCTCATCTTTTCATAAGAATCCAGTGTTTCTGACTCCCAGAGGCTAATTGTTTGAGTAGACACCTAGCTTCTCAGGCAAATTCTGTAGTCCATACTGGCCTCCACACATGGCCTGTTTGAGTATGCCAGCAGGAAGAGCTGCACTGCAGGTGTGCCATGCTTTACATCCACAGCTGGGAGGAGAACTGCACAGTGAACCCATGTAGATACCAACACCACCAACCACCACTGCTAATGTCAGCATAACAAGAGTCACCACCACAAACAGGTGGAATCAGCCTGCTTCATTTGCTCAGGACCTCAGTCAATATTTCTGTAACTTGGCAGTTAGACACTACTGGTGTCTGACCCAGAAATTACCAGTTAAAATCACAAAAGAGAGAGCTAAGTTCGGTGGTTGTTCTGTGATAACAGATGTTTTATAGACACTAAGCCAAATGCAACATGAACCCAAGGTCTTAAACAAAACTGTTTCCTCCTGTTTATACATAACCAAGATTAACTTGCTAGGGGTCAACATAAGCACACTCCAACGTGCTTCCATCATACCAACCCTTTAGGGTATTCACCAGAAATATTTAGAATAAGTACTACCATGATTTCTGAAGTGGTTTTCTGGAGTTTACAAATACTACAGCATTAACTGTTTACAGCCCCAGTTCTATCCTCTAATGTGGCTGTAAGACACAAATGCAAAAGGTCTAGTCAGCCAACCAACAAAGAATACAGACTGGAAAAGTGCCAGGGAAATGAAAAGGTTTTCTATTCGTTGCAAGAACATTTGAGTCACTTGGCCTACTAAAAGTGTTTTGAGGTGCATTCACTGTTGATTGCATTCGTTTTCCAGGCTCACTGCCACTACCTCACAGTGAAGAACTTTGTAGAAACTGTGGAAAAAATGGAGACCCAGGCTGCCATCCAGAAGATTATGAAACATCTTTGTGACCTCTTTGCGTTACACGGGATCTTCTCGAATGCAGGACTCTTCTTGCATGACGGATACATATCTGGAGTTCAAATGGACATGGTCACAGCATCATACCTGGACCTCTTGCCTGTCATTCGGTGAGCTGCCCTGGCATGAGGGGAGATATTCAGTTTTTCCCTGACAGATATAAAATGCTGCTGCTGTACCTATGACATCATCTCCAAAGTCAATTCACTGCGTTTGTTTTTATTTTCATTACCTGACAGCACTAGAAATTGAAACATCTACACAGAGCTTGTTTTCTTAGCTCCTCTGCAATTTCTGAATTAAAAGTTCTGTAACATGAAATCTTAAATTATAAATCAAGAAATCCTGAACATTTTCTACCATTTGCAGTACAGCAAAACCAGGAAAATATGTAGTCAAGAGTAGCACTGACAGAAGGCAGCCACAGCAACCGATCACACACTGCAAAATCTGCTTAAGCCACAGCTAATACAGCCTACCCTGTTGCTATGGCTGAGTTGCAATTGGTACCCAAACAGTCCTGCCTACATCTAGTTCAGATGCATCTGCTCAACACCATTATTACTACCTACGTGAATTCTGAGATATGCTAAGGTTTCTACTTACCATAACTCTCACAAAGGCTTGTTGACAAAGGGTTCACCTTTCACTGCTTGGTGCTGTTTAACTAACAGATCAACAGTGCAGAGAAGTGAGCTGCTGCTGTTTGTAAAACTCTACTTAGGCCACCTGGAGAGAAACAAGACCACACCACAGCCAAGAGCTGAAGAGGACTGAGCCAAACAGGAAGCATTCCCAGAATTGACTGCAGAATTCAAGTTAAGCGATAAGTTTAACGTTTTCAAAAGGCGAATCCATTGTGGTCTCTGGAATTCATTGCAGTTTCTCTGTGTTAGTCCATGCCTTGTTTACAGGATTCAGGAACAGAGTGGGTATTTACCTGGGTAATTAAAGTCAGTTACTTATAATTACCAGAAAGGATACTAATGCTTCCTGGTCTGTAGCCAACCGCCCTTCCCCAGAAGGAACTGGGAAAGCGCCAACATTTGAGCAGACTGCTTTTCTTCCCTGCACCTCAAGTGTGGGTTACAACCAGCAAGACTTTCTAAACCCAGGAAAGGAAAAGAAAAAAGAAACAGTCTTCTGCTTAGGGGAAGATGCTGTCATTACTTACTCATCCTTAAGCTTTAGCTCTCTGTTGCTGACTGCTGCGAGATTTGCCCATGGGCTGGATAGGCCCTTGGTGCAGTTCAGGGTTGCTTTGCTCTTACAGGCACAAAGAGAGTACAAGACCTTGACATCCCTTGATGAAGTAATAGAAATACTTAAAAGTAGATGAAAGTTGGAGATCAGCAAAGCACTTCACATCAAGCTAATAGCAACCTTATTCCATTTTGTAAGACAAATGCATACAGCACAAGAAGACAAAACAACCAAACAAAAAATTGCAGCACCCAAAAGCAAGAACTGCTGGAGTCTGCTGAAAAAACATCTGACATGAGATTGAGTCCTAAATTAGGAAATTAGGGACAGACCCCAGGTGATTATAAGACCCTGCAAATACCCATTTCAACAGCACAGACGACTCAGGCCTTTAGTAGAACGTGCCTCTGAGGAATTCAAACAAGCAGGATTTTCCCATGGTGTGGGCAAGAGGAAAAACTGGCACAGGCTTTCTAGACTGAGGAACCTGGGCAACTGACTTTCAAGTTTAGCTTTGACTTATCTTCCTCCCTTACAAAGCCACACCAGCTTCATTAATATGGATGTCATTCATCTGCTCCGCAGGAAGGATGCTGTTCCGCTAGTGGATGCCTTTGACTTCACAGATAAGAGCCTGAATTCCGCGCTCGGCAGTTACGATGGACAGGTTTACCAGCGGCTTTACGAGTGGGCTCAGAAGTCACCAACCAACAAGCAGGTATGGATGTTGGATTACAGCCAGGCAACTTCTGCAGCAGCCACAGCAGACGTTCATTGCTATTCTTTTAACAAAAGCAATACAGATAAAAGCAAGTGGAATAAGAGCTTTTAATTATTAGTATCTCACTCTGAACAACATTCTGTGAAACTCCAGTTCTCTCTCCTATGGTCTCAGTTCAGACACTTAACCGAACGATCAATTACAGTCCCCAGAGTATGAAAGCTTGTACCAGGGAGCACGACTGTCCTGTGCCATCAGCATGACTTTGTTTTTTAAACTTATATCACTCAGGTAACATTGTACAAAATAAGCTAAAATAAAAAAGTGTTCACATAGTTTACCTATTATGGAACAACACAAGATGGCTGCAGGAGCCACTAAATGCAGAGGATTTTCCATACACTGGTACTTTTACTAGTGCAGTAGTTAATTTTTTTTAATGTGTTTAACAGAAAAAGTATAAATGTTAAACAAGGCAATTTCATCCTTCATGGTCTTTAGCACTTTACTTTCACTTTTTAATTTATCCATATTGTGGAGTAATGTAAGATTCTGTGTGATGTAAATAGCTATTGCTCAGTTTGAAAACTCATTTTGCTTTAAGTGAGATTTTTACTCTGATAATCAGCAAGCCTTTGAAATTCTACAGCTGAACACAAAATTTGCCTTCAATAAACATTCAATTCCAAGCATATTTTTTGAAGTTAAATACTCTGCTGTTCTATTTGGGGTGAGTATTACATGCAGGCTATAAAGGACAGCACATACTATAGGAAAGAGATCTTACACATAGCTGAAGTAGCTAGTTTTGGTTTTTTGGTTTGGGCTGTTTGTTGTTGGTTTGGTTTTTTGCTTGTTTTGGTTTTTTTAATTAGTCTAGCTTTCTATATTTCAGACATTATTCTTAGGAAAAAAATTATAGCCTTTTACTTCTTAATTACCATTAATTCCCTTCCACCTTTTCTTTCTGAACAGATGAGCCCAGCCTACGAGAGGTATTTGAAGCCACTTCTTCATAACAAGCTATCAAAATTATGAAGACCATGATTTAAGTGAAGACCACACATTTCCTCCTGTTCTTTGTGCAGCAGTATATTTATGAAGCATCAGTAATGACTAATCAGAATTAATAATCAGTTACTTGCAGTTGCAACAAGTATAAAACAAGACTATTAGCCAGCCATTTGCATTTAATCAGACACAGAAGTCAAACAGTGCTGAGTGGTATCCACAGCTATGAGACAATCTAGTCAGAAACAGCCTAGGGTTCACTGTTATCTAACCTGAAGTTTTGCTTTCTTAATTCTTTTTCCACATCCACTATATGATAATTAAGGAAAGAAATATATCATGACCTCCCCCTCGGTGTGTTACAACTGTACAGTGACTTTTTTTAACACCAAAAAACCGCAACCCTTTACTGAAAAATCCAAGGAATGTAAAATTATGGTCCTCGGTTTCTTGGAACAACTTGTTCTCTTAGATCAAAAAGTATATTAGAAAGTACATCTGTTTGGACAATTAAAATAACTCTTAACTTGCTCAGCAGCTGAGTATTCCTGGCTAATTCAGACAAAGCTGATGCTGGCTACAGTCTGCAGAATTTACCTTCCATTGATAAGAGAGTCTCATACTGTCCTTCTAGAAATCTTGGGCTCCAATAAAGTGTATTGTTTGGAAAACTGCTTCTCTGATTATTATACTTCATTATTATGGAAATGACAGGCTGATCCAGGCCATCATTAATTTGTTAGTAAATGAAGTGTTGCAAAGAACATCTTGTGATTACAGTTCAGTGCCACTTAACACAGATATTTCTTGCCACGTGTTACAGGAAAGAAAGAACCACTTCTCCTAAGCTTCATCAGTTCAGCTTTTCTTTCCTCCCTTATAGGAATAATAAAGCTCTTATTGCCTCTTATTACAAGTCAAAACCCTTGTTTGATGAGGGAGAAACAAAATACAACAAAGAAATCCACTCCTGAGACAGGCCTTTTGAGTGAGAAATGGGATGGAAAGCTCGCACCTTCAAGAACCAGCAGCTACCATAGAAACTCGGGAGTCCCTCTTACATCCCCCACAGACCTGCGGTTCACACAGCCCAGAGCAAAGCAGCCGAGGAAAGCAACACCTGTGACAAGAAATTCGTGGGAAAATGAGATCCATTCATCAAAACAGGTATCAACTCTCTTATTCACAAAAGCATTCAAATTAGGGCATAACCAGAAATTCTATTAATAACCATGACAAAGTGCCCAAGATGAGAAGAAATGGCTACATGAAATTGAGTAAAAACACAGAACTTGAGTGCCTTGACTTGAACTCATCATCAGAAAATGCACTCTACAGTTCAAACTATATAAATTCACTACATAAATCACTGACAAACCAAACAATGCTACTTACCAGCTATAGATATTTAGGCTCCATGTTTCTTCTATCCCTTTCCCTTTAGGCAGTACAAATACTTGCCATCTTTCTGTTAGTCATAATGCACTTTTCAAAACACAAGCTTTTTCTATAACAAGGACAGCTGAATCAACCGATTAATACAGAAAAGAACAAAGTACATCAGTAATGGAGGAGAATGGAGCCCTACCAGAGCATCTGAACTAGTCTGCAGCACAGAAAAACAGGGTTTGGGTGGGTTGTTTTGGTTGGTTTTGCTTTTTTAAGTATCAGAATTCTAGAAGACAAAAAGAAAATACAACATAGTATTCTGTATTTCACATTTTTATTAGCTTCTTGCTGGCAGGCATTACACTTGGGAATAATATTGCACCAGGCATTAAAAATATGAATTCTACACAGGGACATTTTGCATTTAGATTCCAATATAAATATTTCTAATCATATTTCCATGGCTACAGATAATATTTGGTTGCTTGATTTATATGCATAGAAAGAAACAGTTGTCATAACTGTAAGAAACTGTACTTAGCAAGTACTTTTAAAGGGTGGAATTTGTTTTCCTAGAGTATTACAATAGTGTTCATTGATTTAGAAACTAAATTAGTCTACATGGTAGCAGCTTTTCCCCAACTGCATTTTCAATTCTTTTTGTCTCTTGCTCCCAGTGTCATAGCATTAGATGGATTAGAAACCATTTAAAGGAAGGTAATTTTAGCACTTTAAGTTGTGTCAGAGAATTGTGTTAATGACACAAAATACCCTATTGTACTAATTCTTCGGACTCCCTCTTTCAAACAAAAAGGTGTCTTGACTGAACAGGCACATGCATGGTTTTTTTCCTTAACAGGACAAAAGGACAGAGCTGCTAGAGAACGAAACTCCTCCAGTCCTTACTGATAAACAATAAATAGTCGTATAAAAAAAAGCCCACATTGTTGCTTTAGTCAAAACCCAGACTCTCTTGGGTTTACTGTCAATTAAGTCGGTAGTCACTGAAGTGTCTCCTGGGGAGTTAGAATCAGTCATCTGTTTTCCGTGCCAGTCTACAGAAAGTCCAGTTATGCTCCACAGTGTTTTCATTGGCACGCTCGCTCATATGATGAACTCTGGTGTTCCTGATCGTGAAGCCTTGCTTTGTGATGTACTCCATCAGGTGGACTCTGAGCGACACTTCCTGGTGGTAATCACACGGCCCAAAAGTGAAGGAAACCTGGCAGTCCCTGGTGTCCATCATATGCTTATTCCACTTTGTGAAGTGGTTTGAAATGCCTTCCAGTAACGAATGGACTTTCGTCGTGATAGTGAGCTGTGTGATTATTACGGCCACCGGGTTGGAGTACTTGGAAAGCTTCCGGGTGCTGGACAGCTCCACCACTTCCTCAAAGGTATCCACAGGATACAGGGGCTTCGGGTCATTAAGACACTGAATTAGCGGCTCAATCTGATAGAAGTCCGCTTCCTTCCGAAGCAGGTCAAATTCCTTGAAGTCCAGTGGCAAAGTGAGCTCTGAGGTCCTTAAAAAGTTAAGAACATAACGGAAAAGTGGTCCATCTCTGTCAATAAAGTAATTGCCCTGAGAGTCCCTGGCAGTGGGAAAGTCTCCCCTGAACATGGCCCCAAGCATTGAGTCAGGATATCTCGTTAGAGTTGTGAGGGATGTCGTATACATGTGTCCACCCACATTTAGCGTGACTGGATCAGTCATCTAGAAAGAGAGAAATTGCAGAGTTTATCAAGCCACCACAAGAAGACTTCATCACCTCAGTAACACACATGGCAAATACTGTTTGAAAACTGCAGGCTCTGGAGAGAATCACGCTTCTTCCATTTGAAGCCTCTAAGCGGTGTTTAAACCCGAACAAATCCAAGCCACCTAGCAACAAGGCACGACTGGCAACTAGACAAGATGACAGTTAACATTCAGATCGCACACTTCCAGAACGCTTTAGAAATGTTAACAACTGAGCTACTGTCACAGAAGCAAGTTTTGCATTTGGGCAACAAGTTTTTTCCTATTTCCTATGTACAGATGGGGAAATGAGAACAGAGAGATTTCCTGAAGAACAAGTTAGTCTGAACGTGGCCCATCAGTGTTCCTTACTTTCACAATCTGTCTCCGATTCTAGAACAACAACAAAAATCAGCTGAGTAAGTCTTAAGTCTCTTTCTCTCCCTCAAGAGGATGACAGTACAAGTTTAGACACAGAACCAAGAGGTCATAATCAAAATGACCCATGCTCTGGTTAAGAAGCATCATTAAAACAAACAAAAAAAAAAGAACTTCAGCTTAAAATTCTGAAAGAAAATATTTCCTAGCAAATTAGCTTTCTGGGTAGAAGAGGTGGGCAGAGCACAAGCCAGTCTGCATCAGCTTCCAGATATCACATAAGGAAGCAAGAGAGAAAGGAATATAAATCCCATCTGGCCACCAACCCTAACAACCAGGACTGAGGCCATACAGAGAAGAGACATATGAACAGCAGCAGAATGTTTAGAGAAAGAGGAGAAAAATAAGATGTGCTTGTCTAGTTTGAGACAGGGTTTATCATGAAAAATATTGTCTTTATAAACAAAATTAAAAAGCCCTTAAAATTATATGCGGGAAGCACAAACTACTTTCAGCCTTTGTGTGTTAGCAAAACGGTAACAGTGAGCTTAAGGCATCAGTTAAGTACTGACTGATTGTACCTAGGAAATCTGACTTTCTCTCCACAAACAGCATGCAAAGTGAAGCACTCCAGACAGAGAATGTAAGCAAGCTGTTGTAACATGCATAGTTCTTCTCACATGACGGATGCTCTGGATCTACACAAGACATGGAAGGATTCCTACTGCAAGATCTTGAAAGCCCAGTTGTACTGCACAGCACAGTGCACACTTACCATATATCCCCAGTCTCCATTATCCATCTGTTCAATTACTTGAACTGTGGTATTCCAAGTTTGACAGAAGGCTGTTGAAAGGATACGCGATTCACCTCCTATTATCCCCCTGCAGGAAAAAGCACACAAAGAACGAAACATGGCAGATCATCAGTACCTACAAGAACAACCGAGGGGAATGCTCTCTAATCAAAGACAGGCTCTCTGCCAGGAGAGCATTCAGCTACAAAGCCACAGCAGCAGAAGAATCTACAGAAAAGCTCTTCCCTCCTTCTTCCTTCACACTCCCCACAGGATTGTGTCCAGAGCTCACAAGTAATCACTCCACTTGCTGTCTGACCATCCCACTTTTGTTAAATGACAAGCAATGCACATCTGAGGATAATACATACTCACAAACAGACTGCCTTTCACTTGGGAAACTGTACTTTGAAAGATAGATGTCTTTTTCCCAATTAAAAAAGTTTATTTAGCCACCACTGAGATCATACATGTGATCTGTTAGTTACCAGTCAAAATTCCCATGCTTTGGTTTCAAACTGCACAGAACAATAAATTAAGCATGAAAGTCAATGGACTATAGGAAGACAAAAAAAATCTCACTGTGGAATTAATAATTATGTAGTAAGGAACTGCAATTGAGAGCAAGAACATTAATCTACAGACAAAGAGAATGAATGGACATCCCAAACACACAGGCACTCTCAAAGGAAATCTCTTTACGGACAAGCCAGAGGACACTAAACATGTTTTCAGCAACACTCCAACAAAAGCAAATTGAGAAGCACTTCACACCATAACTTCCCAGAAGATTCTGAACTGCTGACTTGTGTAAGAAGAGGACTCTCTCCACATGAGCATGGCAAGGGAAATCCACAGCTGAGGTTGCATAACTCCAGGGGGAGGAAGCAATGACCTCAGACACCAGTGGAGACTTTCCAAAGGTGGCCTGTCGACCATGCCAAGCGATGCATGGGCAGGCAATCCAGTCGCCAGTAACCCTTTATCCCAACTGAGAGCCTGCCTCTCTGCTAGAACTGCTGAAAATTTAGGTCAGGCTTTTTTAAGTAGGGTACAGCTTCTCAGCTTTGCTTATTTTTACATCTTAAAGACCACACAGTTATGAAAACTTCTGCTCCCACCCTCTTTACTAGCAAACTTCAACACAGTCATTCAGCTGAAAGCAGCACAAAGATTTAGGCAACCCAGAGCCCTATATTCCAAAACAACTTGAAGGTTCACAGTCAATTTCCAACCAAAAAGATTACTTGCCCTTCTCTTTCCTAGCAAACCAGGTTGGTCTCTTTCACTACAGAACAAGGAAGCACATTCCACCTCTCTGGGCTCTGCTACCCTGCCCAAACCCACAGCCTAGGCACTAAAGCACACAGCAGGTAAAGCCTCTGGGGGCTGCAGCATGAGCACAGCCTCAGCCCCATCTCAGACATATTAAAAAGTAGGAAAAAAAAAAAAAATCAGTGTATGAAAATCGTGAGGTCAGACAACAAAAGACTAAAGAATACTGAGATACAGAACTAGTCATACCAGGATCCTATTTTTACAAATTAGAGACAGAGCATGCCTCACAAAAGTACACTAAAGCTCTCCCCAACAGCAGATAAACCTGGAACACCAGCTCTTTTGCTAGTCTCTGTAATTACCTTTACTTACCTGCTCACAAATCAAGAAATTAATTAATTCAGGTTTTCTTGGAGTTGTCATTCAAATACAGCTCATTAACTTTTATCAATAGCCCAGACCTTTTAAATTCCAGCACTTAGAGGTGTTAAGCTGGTCAAGCAGAAGAGCAGTATAACATGCAGAGGCATTAAAACCATGGGAGAGACTGATACAGGTTTCTGATATAGAAGGAAAACATTCACTCGAAAATGAAATGATGTAGCCATCCTGAAACTTCACTAGTAATCATGATAGAAGAGATCTGTAGTCTTAATGAAATTAACTGGAATTATATGTTCAGAATATTTTAAGACAGATATCCACTAGAATTATTTAAACTGGCATCTAAGTCCACACTACAGACGAATCAAGACTTTTATCAGGGAGAGGAACAGATGACACCGTTTGTCTGTACGAGAGCACGAACCAATCTTTGATCACAGCACTGCTACATTACACCAGTTTGAATAATTCACTAGAGCAATTAGCTGAAACAAACCCAGCCTTGACATCTAAGTGGCATCAAGAAATCTCACTGACCTTTGTGTAAGGACCCAGATACATCAGACACACGCAAATCTCCCTGGCAAAGCCAGTGCTGGACGGAGATGCACAACACAAAGTGGTGGTACTAGAAGGCCATCCCAAAATGCCTGAGCATGATCCCAAGCACCCGCTCCTTCCCTCATCAGCTGAGGCCTCTGAATTTCTAGGCAACTTTACAGGCAAAAATAGCTCTGTTGGGGTACAACCTGAGACAGGGACGAGCAAACCATATCACAAGGGTGGTGATACATGCCCTTCGTGACATACGGCCTTTCAACGAGGCTTTAAATTCTCTTCCTGAATGAGATACGGTGATAGATCAGAGGGGGTGAGCAGACACTCACTCAATCCATACCCCAGGATGGGCAGCCTCAAGCCAGCTCTTGTCCCCGTGTCATACAACACACAGCACTCAGGGATAGGCTCAATAGCATGGTTGCTCCTGTCCAGACAGCAGATAACAGCTGACATGCCAGCCCTATCAGCCTGCCTTTAATAATCACGAAAAACACTCATTTAAGATGAAATTCAGCCAAACTGCTGACACCATTTAAGCCAAACAGGATGTCATAGGTGAGAGCAGGAGTACACTAACATCTGACAAACCACAGTCCTGCTTTTGTTAAAGCTGCTTCTGCAAGTGAGAAGACACACAGCATCAACATGGTCACCACAGCTGCTGCCACAGCCCAGCACCAAGCATATCCAGAGCTAGAAAGGCACAATGAGAAGCAAGTACCTTTGAAGAAAAGCTCTTAGGTCATCATTTTATACCTAATGGATCAAATTGGATACCTGCATTTTACAAAATGCTAACTCTTATTTCATATCTTATGACTCGAGGATTACAAGGCAACACTACTGCAACAGGTAGTCCCACTAACTCCAGCAAGGCTTCTCCCAGAACAGCACTGCTAATATCCAACCATTTTGCAAGCTGAACTTTACAGAAAGAAAATGAGAGGCAGCTGAAGGTCTGCATCTGTGAACACACACAGGCTCAGGACAAGTCAGGAGACGCCAGCAGCCCTGCCAAGGATTTGCACTGCTGAGGCCACGTGAACAGCATTTGGTCAAGGCCAAAGGCTACACACTGCACCTGGAGAAAACCACCACTCCTATGACATACCATCCTTCAAAAAGGAGCAGAAATACACATAACAGTTAAAAGTCAAAGGCATGCACCATCTGATTTACTCTGAATGTTCATTTTTCAAATTCAAAAGAATTAAAAGATTTAATTCTGGCACTAGTCTTTAAGGGGCAGTTTGGTATCAATATTACAACACAAGCTGTTTAACCTCAATAGTTACCTTAGATTTCTAGGTTGATATAGAATTGACAGGAATTCTACCAATGGCAACTTAACAAATAAAAAGAGTCAGGCTAGAACTCTATTTACACAGATAAACGCACTTGGTATTTCAAGCTACTCACCAACTTAATGAGCTCCCTGCCTCTCACATTTATATCTTCAAAGATGAGAAGAAACTCCTGCCTTCAGCACAGTTACAATGCACAAGGGCAGCTCTCTATTCCCCAGCCAGTTGTAACATTTGAAAGGTAAGTTTTTATTGTAAATCCTTACCATGACTCACCTGAACTGACAAAAACTAAGCACCAGTGATGACTGTACTCCACCAAACTGCACAGCGAGACGACAGGCTGCAGAGACAACCCAGGAGACTCCAGCATTGTGCTACCCTAACCAAGGGAGTGAGAAGGAGGCAAGCTCTAAAAGTAACCAGTTACCCAATCTTCTAGTAATTCAAGACATCAGCTTCTACACATGTGGAGTTTATAATGACTAATACAGCTTATTAAAAAATAACTTAGTTCTTGCTCTTCTTCAGTTGATTTTAACTAATAAGGTAGTCTTCACCTCAGACAGGAGGAAAAAACGCTCACACCAGCCACTCAGTTTTTTCATTCTTTTATGTCTAATTGTTCCACTATAAATTACATGCTCCTGAAGTTTCCTTCCCTCCTCTAAAGAGCTCTATGACATCCTGGTTTAAGTCCAGGTTCCAAACTTTCGTTTTAATTGCTACTTGTATTAAGAGCCCACATCATAAATATCACTTTAGCCCTCATCTAGCCTGGTCATGCTTAAACAACCCAAGGCACCCAGGCTGTCAGCACTCACACAATGGGTGGGATTCACCCATGTATTTTGCTTCTGTGAAACTACCCAGTAGTCGTAAACATGTGGAAATGTGTCTCCAAACAGTTTTGGAGGAAGACAGGTGCCAGAAAGACTGAGCCTCCCTGCACATACCAATGGGGCTCACCATAGACCAAGAAGTGAGAGCAAGACAGGGACAAAAGTCCTTCCTGCGAACCCAGGGCAGAAAGGGGCCCAGGCCTGCAGCAGGAGTCGGGAAGTGCCGATTTCCATCACAGAGGAGCCAGACAGCTCATGCTGGAAGAACTCTCCCCAGGATCACAATGATTCAGCAAAGATGCTGGAGATGAACCTAGACATTTTGCCACTCCATCTGCAAGTGACACACGAGCCCACACCCTGACCACCTCCCCAGACCAGTGTCTCAGCTCTACCTCCTCTCTCCGACGGGGCAGGAGGACCTACTCTCCTCCCACTGCGGGACAGGACCCACACACCTTCCCTACCAGAGATCACCGTCGGGCACCCCGGGATCCTTACTACTCCATCTCCCAGCCCAGCCGGGAACAGGACCCAGGTAACAGCTGTCCCAACCCTACTCTAACAACTGGACACCGGCATCCTGCCCTGCAGCCCTGCCCCGGTACCGAAAAGGCCCCGGTAGTCCAGCCCTGCGCCCTGCTCCTCACTCCCACCCGGGACGCGGCCGTCCCGCCTTACCGCGCTTCCCCCACAGGGTGTGGGCACCCCACCCTGCACGGGCCTCGGAAGCCCGGCCCCTCACCGCTCCCGAGAACCAGGGCAGTCCCCAGGCGCTCAGCCCCACACCCCACGCTCCGAGGAGACCCGGCCCAGCCCGGCACTCACGGGCACAGTTCCCAACGCTGAGGCAGAGCCCGGTGGCGGCAGCAGCGGGAACGAGCAACAGCGAGCCCGGAGTGGAACCCCTGGCGAAGGAGAAGGCGGAGCGAGGGTGTGTCCGAAAAATCCACGCCCCCAGCTCACGCCCCCTCCAGTCTGTGTTGGGGAGGGCTCTGGGGCCGCCTCAGCACCGCCCCCGTTCCTCTTAGAGCCGCCAGCCGGGTGGCCGTGTTCAGCGCCCGCCTCAGCCCTAGGGCTCCGTGCCCGGCCGCGGAGTCACCGTGGGGATGGGCAGGGGCCCGGCCGGGGCAGCTTCGTTGGCAACAGATGAAGCCGTGGCCGCAGCGCTTGAGCCGGGGCCATGCGCCTCCACATCAACGCAGGGCAGGCGCACGGCAGTCCCAACAGAGCCAACACTCGCCACCGCCGCGGGAGACCGGAAGTGACATATAAGAAACGCGCCGCCCGCTTTCCGCCATCGCGGGTGACGGTTCTCGCGAGAGAACGAGGGCGCGGAGGCTGGTTGTCAGCGGCAGCTTTCGGCTCCTTCCGCTGTAGAGGACACGGCCAAGATGGCAGCGGTGGTGGTACTGCGGCAGCTGGCGCCGCTGGGCTACCGCCTTTCCCGCATCCCGCCGCAGGGCCGCACCGCCGGGAGGCTGCTCCAGCCGCGCAGGGGGATCCGCCTGTCCGCGCCCGCCGCCATACAGGTAGCGGGGCCTCCTCGGGGAGGGGTGTCCCGAGAGAAGGGTTGGGGGAAAGGGGCTCGTCCTCCTCTCAGGGGAAGCGTCAGGTCCCGGGTGAGCGGTGAGGTGAGGTGGCTTCCCATGTCCCTGTTGCGCGGGGAGGCCGGCGGCTGCGGGCTGTGTCCCCGCCCTGCCCAGCAGCCGGTGTCTCCCAGGTAACGGTGCGGGACGCGCTAAACCAGGCGCTGGATGAGGAGCTGGAGCGGGACGAGCGCGTCTTCCTGCTGGGCGAGGAGGTGGCCCAGTACGACGGCGCCTACAAGGTATGCGGATGCTGTTACAAGGGAGGGAGAGGACCTCAGGCGGGTCCTAACTCCTCTTTCCTGGCCTGTAGATTTCCAGGGGTCTCTGGAAGAAGTACGGGGACAAGAGGGTGATTGACACCCCGATATCAGAGGTAAGGCTGCCTTGTCTCCTAGACTGGTAACCCCTTCATCAGCCACTCCCTCAGTGCTTACCCCTGGGTTTCCTTCTCTTTCAGATGGGCTTCACAGGAATTGCTGTCGGTGCTGCTATGGTTTGTAAATTTACATTCCTCTGCTTCTTTTTTTAAAATTTAAAAAATAAACAACGTAAATGTAAAAATATACTAATATATTTTTTAATATGTTTAATAGGCAGGGTTGAGACCCGTGTGTGAATTCATGACGTTCAACTTCTCCATGCAAGCGATTGATCAGGTTATAAACTCTGCTGCCAAAACCTGTTACATGTCTGCAGGATCAATTGCTGTTCCCATTGTATTCCGGGGCCCTAACGGGGCATCAGCTGGAGTCGCTGCTCAGCACTCACAGTGTTTTGCAGCATGGTATGGGCATTGCCCAGGACTGAAAGTTGTTAGTCCTTGGAGCTCAGAAGATGCCAAAGGTCTATTGAAAGCATCAATCCGGGACGATAATCCAGGTGAATGCAAGCAGATCATGGCAATACCTAGCACTGATCCTGAAAAGAATGTCTGTTTTCCCCTCCTGCTGCATTTAAAACAACAACAAAAATTAACCCTGTAACACCTAGGGTTGCATTATTACAGCTTTAGGGTACTTACAGAGGCACAGAAGTATTTATTATCTTCTTAATGGTCACATGATTTGCCAGCAGTAGACTAATGTGCTGTTGCTGCCTACATATCTTTAGTTTGAAACCAATCAGCAAACTTAGAAGCATTTACCAATCTATTATAAAAGAGTTCAAAAAGATTGAAGATGTGTCAGGAGTAGTTTCTGCATATACAATGCCTATGTAACTCATTTTTACAGATCATGAAAATTCAGGTGATAAATTCAGAATGTAATTCATTAAAATCAGGGCAACCTTTGTCTTTATTTTTCCACATATGTGCATGCAAAATCTTAAGACCTTTCTAAGACTTGAGGTTCTGCTGTCACTTACCAAAAGTTAAATACCTGATCTCATTTAAGAATTAATTGTAGACAGTTTTTAGAATAATTAAGCATTGAAGACTGTGATTTTTAATTTTTTTTTTTGATTTTATTAACTGCTTCTGCAAACACACTCAAATCCTTCTTGCCTGGCTGGGGTTAGTATCTAGAGCTGGCCTGCTGCAGTTCATTAATCATCAGTACAGTCCTTGCCTGCAGATGTACACATTAATCCAAGTATGTTTTCTTCTAGTTGTGATGCTGGAAAATGAATTACTCTATGGTGTTCCCTTTGAAATGTCTGAACAGGCACAGTCAAAGGATTTCATTGTTCCAATTGGAAAAGCTAAAATAGAAAAGCAAGGTGAGCTGAGAATAGTCTTCTTATTAACTGAACTGCTTGGGGGCTTTTTTTAACCTCTTATGAGCTAGTCAGAGGACTGCTGTCTTGAAGCACAGAAAAGTATTTCTAATGTTCAACTGTTATGTCTTAGCATAGCCCTTCTGCTGCTACTCTTCATGCTATCTCTGTATGGCTGTAGAATACTTAAGATTCCAAATAAACATAAGGAACTTAAATTTACAAGAGAATCCTAACATTACCTTGAAAGGAGCCTGAGATCTAGAAAAAGCTTTACATCTTAAGGGGTTTTTTTCTTTTTTAACACTTGTTTCTGTTGTAGGAACTCATGTTACATTAGTGTCGCACTCAAGACCTGTCGGACACTGTTTGGAAGCAGCTGCTGTACTTGCCAAGGAAGGTATAGAGTGTGAGGTGGGTTGGTTTTCTGTTGCATTTCTCTTTTTTTGAAGTGGGGAAAAAAGTAGAGGGTCTTCTTGTTCAGGCTCTGCAAAGCCTACAAACTTACTGTATTTGTAACTGCCTTAACCGTATGAGCATTTCATGTGACTGCATTTCACCTTTTCATCACAAAATTAAGGCAGAACTACTAGAAATTTTCAGATTGACCCAGCTGCATGGTGAACAGAACAGTGACAGTGTGTTGTATCTTGGTGTAGTGAGGCTTACCTATCTGAGAGTTTCCAAAAGCCCCCAGAAACTGTTCTGCACAGTCTCTGCCAGAATAAAAAGTTCTAAGTTTTATTAAGTCTTCAATTTAGACTAGATGAAAGTGCTAATGGGCACTGTACCCAAACAGTGGTAACTGACAGGCTTAGGTCACAGCAAACCTCACACAAACCCTGGGGTTTTTGTTGTTTGTTTTTTTTTTTTCCCCAGGTTATAAATCTGCGAACCATTCGACCAATGGATATTGAAACAGTGGAAGCCAGTGTTGTAAAGACAAACCATCTTGTAACTGTAGAAGGAGGTTGGCCACAATTTGGAGTAGGAGCTGAAATCTGTGCCAGGATCATGGAAGGTATCAAGTTTTGCAATATGTATGTTCATCTCATTCCTTAGTCTAAATCCTGATGATGTCTTGATAAAGCTAGGTGAAGGTAAAGTTGAGGTTTATATCTGAGAAGCTTGAGCCTAGCTGTCTTGCTCCAGAGAGTTTCACAAGGTGGATCCAGCTTGTATTTTGCTGCAAGTAATTCTTATCCCAGGAATTTGACTTTGTGAGAAGCAAGATGGAAAAGTTTTATCTAAACCATAGTACACGAAGATAAATGAGCAGGAACAGCTCTCTCTGGAATATTAGTATTACAGGAACAAAATTGTTTAAATAGATTAAGATTCAGAAATTGAACTGAGGGAAAACTCTAGTGCATGGCAACGTGACAGCTGTCTTCTGTTTCAGGACCTGCCTTTAACTACTTGGACGCTCCAGCCGTGCGTGTTACCGGTGCAGATGTTCCCATGCCTTACGCAAAAATTTTAGAAGACAACTGCATACCTCAAGTGAAGGATATTATATTTGCAGTGAAGAAAACTTTGAATATCTAAGTTGTAAATACATGTTTCCAAATTATTAATGGTGTAAGGCAAGCTGTATGTATAACATTTGTTGTATAGCTACATGAACTTTTGTACAGTGGGGAAAGTATAGTGGCCTTCCAGAATATTTATATGGAGTTACCCTCTAAGCCACACTAATATAAGCAACAGTGTGGTAATGCTTGTTTGTTCAACAGTACAGGTGGGTCAGTGCTACTGTATGTGGAGAAATCCTAGTCTAAGTCCAGTATGAGGAAAAAAATCCTCCATTTCTGCTTGGTTTGTAAGTACCAGACAAGCTCTGTTACACCAGGTGGCTGCAGAGGTGCTTGAGTGAAGTACTGCAGTGAACAGCACGAGGCCCTGACCTCAGGCCTGGAATGCTGAACAGCTCCCTAGGAGCACCTGGTTGCAAGGTTTATTAAAAGTGAATGATGGAACCAGAGTGGGTGAAGCCTTCCTTTTCAGTTAAGTGCAACTATCCACACAAAGTGGCTTTGGAAGGGTGTGGGATGGGTTAGGAGGCAGCTAACATGTTTAGTCTGAAGAGCATGCTCTAATGCAGGAAAGCTTCTGCACAAGATCTTAAATAAAGACCCAGATCCTCTTTGGTATTTGATGGGAAACACTACCTAGTTTTACTTTACTAGCTGCTGCATACAGTGATAAAAAATACTTGCCTTGATGCTTTGCTTTTATGGTTTTTTGTGGGTTGTTTTGTTTTTTTAAACTCCTTGCATGGGTTAACAATAGCATGCTCAAACTCTAGTTCTTACAGCAGAAAGTAAGGTTTTATTCAGATGCACTGAGCTTGGGTCTGAAGCAGCAGTTCATAGAAAGGTTAGAGTTGGAAGGGACCAATAGAGGTCATCCAGTCCAGGTCCCTGCTGCAAGCAGGGATACCCTATTAACTAGGTCAGGTTGCTCTCTCCAATCTGACCTTGAATGTTTTAGGGATGGGGCATCACCACTTCTCTGAGAAAGCTGTTCCAGTGCCTCATCACCCTTACTGTGAAAAATGTCTTCCTTACAGCCAGTCTAAATCTCCTCTTAGTTACAAGCTGTTAGTCTTGTCTTATCGCAACAGGCCTTGCTGAAAAGACCATCTCTATCTTCCTTATAGGCTCCCTTTAAGAAGTGATAGGCTGCAATAAGGTCTCCCCTGAGACTGAAGAGCTGGGAAGCAGTCGCAGCAGCCTTTTGGCAGATCACCATGTACCGTAGTGTAGCTAAGGGGTTAGTCCTGGCCAGCAGTGCAAGCACCACTCGGCTTTGTTCAGCAGCTTCTGGAAGAGTGAAAGGTGCCTGTAGGAACCTGTACCCCAGGTAGGCTGCCTTTCCACTGAGCTGTTGGGAGAAGGGACGCTTACCTCTGTCAGCAGGCAGAAGAGCTCAGGTCCTGTTTCAGTCAAGGACCAGGAATACCTTTCAGGGCATTTCCTTTAGTAGAAGTGCTATTGGTTTCTCAGGAAGTCTGGCTTGCAGGTGCAGGCCTAGCTGAATGTACCCACCACCACACTGCTGGAGGAATTCCATTAACATTTTAATAAAAATGACTGAACATCACATGTTACATGAAACTTTGTACAGACATTCTCTGCATAGTAACAAACACTGATGTACTTGAATTTAAAAAGTGGATTATCTATAATCCTTTAAAGTGCAATTTGTTTAAGGTTTTAAATCAAAAAGGATCTTTCTTGAAAGTTTAAGCAGTAGAATTAACTTGAAGTAACTTTGCATTTCAATAATAAATCAAGAATAATATCCCAGTGCCCTATTAACTCCCATTTCAACTCTTTCCTCATTTAAAAAACGCTTTTCGTAGAGTTACAGGTAGGATGTCCATTTAAACAAGTTTGAGACAGCATTTTTGCTTGACCAGCAAATATGGTGGGAATAAGATTTCATTCTCCAGTTCCCTTACCTGTGCAGTATGCTTTAAGGATTGGGGGCTTGGATTATCTAAAACAAAACTTGCTGATTCAGTGTAGCAAGAACTAAGATGAGTTACAAGTGAAGAGCTGAAAAACTGAGCAGACTAAATCTATGATCCTGTAGTTTGAAAAAAGGAGTGGAATAGAGCTTAAAAGAAATGCATTAATTCACCATGATCATGGTCATTCCTGTTTTCAGATTTTTATTCAGCTGTATAGAAGTTGCTGTATCCCTGAAACTGCAGCTAGAAAACAGAGTTCTTGGAACCAAATAAAGAACAGAGTACTTATCACAGCATGGCAACGCAATTCAGACAGGGCAGTGCTGCTACTCAAGGAAAGCTGAAATCAGGGTACATGGAGCTATGGCGTGATTAGCTGCTATATGCTGGTTGGTCAGTCGCTGGTCAGGATGGTCTTGTTCCTTGACAGCACAGGACGGGGAGAGGGAAATCAATCCCGGTGTGGCCAGTGGCCTCAGCTAATCCTGGGAGCACTGTAGTCACATGTCTGTGTTTTCTTCAGAGTTCCTTTCTGAAAGTTTTGAATGGAGCTGAGTAAGGCTCCTCGGCTTGCACTGACACTGGGCTGCAGGCTTGGCTGCATTGGCACCTCTGTACATGGAGGAGGAGGAGCTGCTGGTGGCAGGGGAGGTGGTGGTGGTGCTGGGGGTATCAACGATGGTCCTGTTGAGTTGAGGAGAGAAGATGTAGTTTGATTATGTCAAGAAGGTCCTGCCACAGAGGACTAAGGCTGCTTAGCTGGAGTTGGTAAGTCTGCCACTAGTCACATCATTCCTTCAATGACAGTGGAGTGTGAAGAACAGAATAGATGAAAAATGCCAAGGTGATCAAATCCCTCTATCTGCAGCTGAGCTGTGTCATCTGAGACACCTCTGAAATGAATGCTGAAGTGCCTCAGAACTCGGGGATGTAAAACATGACTCAAATGTGATCTTGTGCTGAGGGAAATAGAAGATCACTTAACAGGACTTCAGCTACTCTTTTTGTCCGTAGTGAAGAGTTTGTTCCTGTTCGCAACCCAAAGAGCAAAGCCTGGAAGCAAATCTCACTACCTGCTCTTGTTCACATGACTGATTTTACACTTTACAAAGGACCACATCACTGTAGTATTTGTGATGACTGCTTGGTCAGATTATACTCCAGTTTTAAAGTACTAACTGCAGATAGAGTTTTCTGGAAGTGTTTTACGCTTCCACAGTACTGTCAGACTTCCTCCAAACATGTTGTAACAAATGCCTGTTTCACAGGCTGAATGAATCACAACCATCTGCCACTCACACATCTTGCCTGCCTCTTGTGTTCCCACCAGTAAACTCTGCCTATGCTTTCTACCCCAGTCACGTCCACCTCATGCTCATCATGCCTCAGCTTCCATGTCCTGACTGCCTGGGAAGCCAAAGCCCCCAGCAGTCCATGCAGGCAGCTAGCCTGGCAGTGAGGGCCTGCACTGAGGTGCTTCCTGGCACCTCGGATGTAGGCAGGTGGCCTTGCTTGCCCCAAGGAGCTCTCCCAAACACGTTGATCTTGTGCACCTCTGCTGCTGCACATTGCAGCATCCTTTCTAGCAATGTATAATCAAAGACCCAGGCAGGAGTAAGAGCAAAGGACTTCAGAGGTGACTGCTTGCCATTCCACAACAAGGTGGCACTTGCAGCCCATCACTTGCTATATGGAGAATGATGGGCCTGTCTTGTTTCATGTATTCTGGAATAAGTAAGGGCATAATGATTATCTTAGAACTCTTCAACAGTGAATTTTAACTCCATCACCTAGACCATGAGTTACTCCATAGTAAGATTAGACAGACAAATGGCACCTATAGTCTAACTTGCCTTTGGTAGCTCTAACCTACAAAGAGGAATATACTGGTAAGTGGCAAGAACTATGATGCTAATGGACAACAAAGCAAAACAATGCCAGGCCAACCAAAGGACTGTGGTTACTGCAGTAGAACTGCTTGCTATGAAATAAGCAAATACCAAGCAGTTACAAGACATTATGCCACATGGACTCAAGAGCCATTTGATGAAGAATAAAGCTCAGCTACAGAAAACAAAAGCAGGCAAAGTTCTCTTCTGTCTCAATTCCTCACTAATACTCACTCTCAGATTAACAAGTAATAGTAAAAAAGTAACTAATGTGATTTTTAAAAGCAGTTATACTAGATGAAACTCAAAACTCAAAGCTCCCTCATTTTCTATTTGTACCAGACTTTGAAGAGAGACTTTTCCCATATGGGAGCAAGCTTAAAATGCAGAGTATTCACACAAAGCATCCAGTTTTGCCAGTGTACATTAATACATTCTGTGATTTCCAACTCTTCAGGAGAAATTCTCATTGGCATAAAAACTTACACGGAAACACATACTGGGCCCATCTTCACTCTCCTCCCTTTCAGAGGAAATACTCAAGTCCTAGCAGAAACACCAGAGATCAACTGAAACAATTTAACATGTCTGTTGCATGTGGATCAACTGCTCACTTAATAACCGAAACATTACACAATGTTAGCACAAACTGAAATAAATTGCATATTGATGCCTTGGGGCCATCTAACTTACCCAGATCTTCTTTTCCCACTAGCTAAGTAGTAAGTCAATTTATTATTAGAAATACTGGAAAACTATCCCCTAAGGTAGAGTCCTCCTGTTTCTCATGTGTGTATAAACAGCCAGCAAAGCAAAACCTGACTCTTTGCCAAATGAAGACCAAGAACAGTTCAAGTAACCACTTGTGTGGTTAAAGTGGTCAGAAGGACTGGCATACCAATGCTATAACCAAACTGATCAGATGAATTCCTGTAAAAGAGCCAAGATCAGCTTATCATAAATAAAATGGCTTACAAGAGATGCAAGAACTGAAGAGAACAAAAATAAAGTTTTTGGCTGGAATTGCAAAGTGAGGTTGAGGAGGCTATGCAAGCAGTATTACAAGATGCGACAGGGAATGGCCATGAAAACAGCAGCCAGGACTCTGTATAGAATACAAATAGAACAGTAACAGATGCAGTGAAAGAAGGTATACATTTGATAGAGAAGGGCACAAAAAAGCCACAAAGAGCTTGCATCACTGTTATTAGACCAAAATTCCACGTGCTATCTTCATATGTTGGCCTGTTTATTTTACAATGGGGGTAGAAAAGACAGAAAAGGCCACCTTTCTTCCTGGAAAATTGTTAAAATTCCTCAGGACTTGCTATTACTGAAATTGAACTGCTGACATCAGTGCAACTCCTGGAAGACTGATTACAGACAATGATACACCTGACCTCTGCCTTAAAATATAAATACACACAGGTTTTAGAATGGTCTATGACTAACTATGAACATTATGTATTGAATCCATTGATTGAGAGCATGATCCTGAAAACCTTCAAATCTATTCATTTCAGCTTGTTGATCAAAACCAAGCTGTCCTTCCCTTCCTGACACGAGTGGTGCAATGGAAATCTTAGTTTATGCTTGTGTACTCGTATGCAGTTAGATCCACAGATTAAATTGTCCTGCACAACAGTGAAATATTTTCCTGTATTTACTAGAAAAAAACATTTCAGACAACTGCTCAGTTATCACTAGACCTTTCCAATACATGTGTTGGAAGAAGTTGCCTGCAAACACACATTTTACTCATTCATGCAGTTGTAAGAATAAAACACTCAAACAAGAACTTACCAAGGGTTTTTTACAGGGACATTTTTGTTAAAAGAATGTGTTAAAAGGAATAGGAAGGAAATCAGATGCTGTAAACTTGATGCCTGAATTGAAACAAAAACTTCATTATGAATTTAAAGTGACAGCAATTATGCAAACAGCGTTAAAAACTTGGCTGAGCATGGGGTGCAAACAAAGAACGTCATTTTAGTGATAGTTTTTAAAGATGCTGTATTTCATTAAAATAATCCATAAGGATGTTCAGATTTTTCTTCTACTCCCTCCCAATACTAAGCAAGTTTAAGGTTTGCATTCAGCTTTCCCATACAGAAACAGAGCATCTTTAAAGAGATAAATCAGCATTAGCTTACTTTTCCGAAAATTCATGTTCAAAATGACGCATGCTCTATTGAAGACAGCAGAGAAAGAGAGAGGACACAAGTTAATCATCTGGGTCTCGTGTCAAAGTAAACAAAACAGATACTGTTAGCTGAAAAGTTAGTACACAAATCAACACATTCTTATTCACCAACAAATACAAGGGTAGGAGATTGACTGTTTCCTATTCCATAGAGATACTTTGATTCTGAATAACAAACCACAGTTTTCCATGCTATAAGCATTACTGTACTTGATGAACAAATACAACACCCTTGCTTTTGGCTGCACATGCTGTAATTCAAGCTTTAGAGGATTAAAGTGCATTTAGAGAGATTTAGCAAGAGATCTGAGGAAGATTAGCCAGGGAAGATGAAATCCTTCCAGTTCAAGGAACACGTTCTGCCATATTAACACCTGTACTTAACACTTACGCCGCATGGGTCAGAGAGACACTCTAGAGGAGCACTTACTGAAGCATTCAGATTGTCTTACAGAAAGGTGAACATGCACCATATGGGTGCCTAGGAAGCATACTGAAGGATTCAGAACAACTGGCACAGAAGGAGATGGCTAAAGTTAAGTACAACTCTTTCACTTTATTCCCACAGGGAAGCAAAAATGGCACCTTCCAAACTTCTCTCTATCATAGAGGGCTTGCTAGTATTTTATGGGCTTATTGGATATAAAGCAGATGCAGTGAAGTTTTAAATAAGCCATAGCACTGTGTTCTGCATCACTTCTGATTCTAGCCACAGCTCATAGCCCCAAAGAAAAATAACAGATTTTCAAGGAAGCAAAGAATTGTGCAAGTAGAGAAAAAAAAGAACCAGACATTCAAGGGTGAATGTCAGAAACATGGGAAATTACTTTAAGAATCCTTACCCACAATCTAAACAATGTATTTCAAAGACATTATTTAGCCGATAGCTGCAACAAAACCAGCCCAAAACATCCTAGACAATGAGAAAAGCCCATGAGAGCCCACTTTTCTAGTAGACACCTTTCCCCACACATTCAGTCCTACAGCTGCAGCTGTCATTATGAAGATAGCTGAAGCCAGCAATCATTTTATTTCTTAGGATGTTTTGCACTGACTATACCAAACACTTTGTTGCAAGCTAAGTCTCACAAGGCCTTTGTTCAGAGACAAAGGACATCTCAAAAGTGTGAGAAACCCCCCGAACAAGGTTCCTTCCCCAGGACATGTCAGCCTGGAGCCCACTCCCTTTTGGTCAGTGTCACCGGCTCTGCACATACCACACACCTCATTGGTCTGGTTGGTTCCAAGCCAAGACAAGGGAAAGACTTTCAGCTGGGTGTATTTTCCACATCAGCCTTCATTTTGCCATGGCACTGTATCAGCAAGATGCTTTGAGATGCCATGTTTCTAACACAAGCAGAAAGACAGACTGAAAGCCTCATTCCCCTTCTGAAAGTCACCTCCCCAACTGATACCCACATGCAATTTTGGTTTAGAGGTAAATATCCTCAGTAAGTACAAGGGAACTGGAAGAGAGAGAGGCAAGCTACAGATACATCACTTGTCACAAAGAAAGTCCTGCCACAGGGCCAGTAAGTCTTTCATTGAGACAGTAATAGCATACTTGCTTAGAATAGATAAAACTACAACACTGCTTGGGGAAAAAAAATTAGTCATGCTAGCTTTCTCTTAGAGCTAATACCTGAAGTCTCTATTCTATGAATTCTATTCACCAAAGCATTCCTGTAATGGTGATACTTGCCTTAAAACCCCATCAAAAGGATCAAAGCCATCAGTACACTAAAGCACTTTCTGATTTCAGTGCAGGTAGGGCCACGAGCACTGTCAGGAAGGGCTGATCATAAGTTGTCATGAGTATGCCAGCAGCACCAAGATGACTGACACACTGTGACAATGTGGTTTGAACAACAGAGCCAAGTTTTGAGCCCAGACATGAGCCAGGTTTAGCTATTTGAGCCATATCTACACATAAACCTCCATTACATGCTCAAAACTTGAAAAGGCTTTCAATAGGTTCAAGTTAAAATGTAACTAAAAGGTAGTTTCCTTGCAGAATAAAAAAAAAGTTTTCTAAACATCTATCCATTTTGGAGACAAAAGGTTTTCTTTCACATTTTCAGCTACTTCCTTACTAAAGCATACAGAACTTGAAATAAACCCTCTGGCTAAGAGTCAGTACACCAAGAGAACAGCACCGTTATTGTGCAACACAATAACAGTAATTATCTTGTTTCCACTAACTGGGAGAAGTTAGTTTATAAAATACACACTTCAACACATCCTCAACTTAAAGGAGAAATGCCTAATTTGAGTTTCAGCATGGAATTCAACTCAGAATTTCAGCATTCCAATTTGAATTACATCCCACAGACTGCAGTGTCCTTTGGAACACCATCCACAGCAAACACAACTAACATGATACAATCAGGTATAACAAGCTGTGCTGTGTAGAAAGTTCTTGGGACTAGAAATCATACAGCATGAGTTATCATAACAAACATCACTGCTATGAACAGCTTCTCTTCTAGAAACGTATTCCATTAACACCTTTTGCTATAGATGTTTGCCAGTGCTCCTCTTCTAGCCTTTCAGACTAGAAGCACATCCACTATTGCTCAAAGTTCAGATATGTAATCAAATTTCCATGAGCATTTCTACTGCCCACTCCAGCAGACTTCTTCACCACTTCCCATGACCTGTCCTAAACATTAGCAAAACTGTTTGCACAGCTACACGGCAATCTGGAAAACAGAACTGGCCAAAAATAATAAAGGTATTATTTTAAAACCAAGTAAGTCTCTGGCTTGTTTCTACCAGTTCTGCTGGTGTTATCAATTGGCTGTAGCAGAACTGGGGATAGTTATGCAGCCTAAGCCACTGAATTTGTCACACTCAAAATTCCTAAAACTACATCACAGCAGAACAGGTGTAGAGAGACAAAACCCAAAACCAATCTACAAATAGTATTTCAGAGTCAACAGAACATTAACATTAAAACAAATGCATCCAACAACATGAGGCCCAGAAAATGTTTGCAAAGTAGCAATGTCAGTGGGACTAGAGTAATACAGACTCTGAAACAAGCACTTAAACTTTATGGTTAAATCACTATCATGTATATCTCAAGAAAGGTTACTAACTGAAAAAGAACAATATTAAAAGGTTGTCTATGGCCCTCAAAAGAGAGCACATGCCCACACTTAGACTGACACAAGATAAATGTCATCTCTGTGGTCCATCCTTGAAATCCACCATCCCTTAACTATCCTTGGGAATAACACCCACAGTTGAGGGACAGTGCAGGGGGATAAAAAACAAATAAAAAGACAAACACTATAATGACTCTTGAACTTACCTGCTGTAGAGGGCGGCGTGGGGGATGATGGAGATGTTAATGGGGAACTCGCCCCAGAGCCTGCTAAATAAAACAACAGTCTAGTAACTAAAGCTGTGACATTAAAATTCAACACAGTCAGACAAGACAGATGGTTGGAAACAGGCCATCTTTATTGACTGAAGATCCAATCCTGATTCCACTGAAATCTTGGGAAAGATTCCCCCTCATAGCAACAGTGCCACTCAGACCTGATCTGAACAGAGAGGCTTTGCAATACACAGTATCAGAGGAGGTCCAAACCAAAAAGGAGCACCCTCAGGAGTATTCCTCAACAGGAAACACTTCCTTGCTGTTGCTTAGGCTGTTGGATCTCAGCATCCAAATTCTGCTCTCCTTAAGAGCTGTGCCCCTGCATGGATGGCACCCCATTTCTCCTTCTAAGAGATGATTTTCAGTTAAGTTGCTGTACTCCAGAAGTTACTCTGATATCAGACTATTCCACAATAGGCTGATTTTGGACACATTTTAGCCAAGCAAGTTAACCCTGTTAAACTGTTTGGTAGGACTGACCACTCCCTTTAACCAAATGAAGACCTGTCAAAGGCTCTGTTGTTTTAGAATTTGACACTGAAGCAGCAATTAAAACATAATTTTTTCATTCATCTTAACACCTTTTTACAGAATACAGATCAGCATACAGTTTCTCACTGAAGGCTGCATTATTAAATTGTCCCAATAACAGCTGTTATTACTCCACTCAAATACTAAACAGAATGAAGAGACTGGCTTATTTTTTTTTAAGGAATGGGCCACAGAAGACAGGACACATTAAATAAGGTGGCTGAAATCTAACACTGACAATATTTTTAAGCCCTTGATTTATCTATTATTAAATACCCAAACCACTGGTATCAGACTTTGGTAGTACAATACTCATACGTAAACTGATGGTGAAGCTGGATCTTTTAACCCAGAAAATTACAGCAATAAGAAAAACACTGACACAGCTGTGTAGAAGCAAGCTCTTCTCTCTGTAGTTACCTGAGTTATTTGAGTTGCTGTATTTTGCTGAGTGTTCTTCCCCACTTTCATAGGCTGAGCGTTTCGACTTCTTTAAAAAGGAGCAGAAGAAACAGAAGATGGGAATGAGTAATAACTTTCCATGCTAAGGATTGAACTGACACACAGATCTGTAACAGCCATCCACTGTATCACACAAGGTTTATCAATGCCTAACACCCCTCTCTCCACACCCAACACATGCTGCCATGATGGCAATAGCAGCAAAGCTGTTATGCTCTCAAGTATCTCCAGGAAAGGAACTAGGGCAACTCCAACCACATGAGAAAGGCAGAAAACTAACCCAAAAAAAGGAAGAGAAATGCAGACAGCGTGCTGCAGAAGCAGACTGAAAAAATAGTCTCCAATCCCCTCCTGGGGCAGCAGGACACAGCACATATTGTCGTCTCTGTATGAGGTGTTATCTTAGTCTGTTCTCATACAGCAACCTCAAATAGGTTAAACCAATATGCAAGTCAGCTACTATTGCAACTTAAACGTTTTAGGAAGTCTATTGCTTAGCTACAGAAGTGAAAGCAATCAGGAAGTAGTACAGAAAAACACAGGACAGGAGCACACCTGTGGTTGTGCATGCTAAACATTCAAAAAAGATAAAAATCTTTGTCTGTGTGAGACACCTATTTAAGGATTGCTTACTTTTCGTGCCAAGATCTTCCTTTTCTTTTTTTCTTCTTCAGAGCCATGATGAGACTGAGCTCTTGTCAGCCTTCTGTGTTGGTGAATCTTCAAAATGAAGGGAAAAAAACAGAAACAGACAATGTTAAGATGTTAAATGTTCCCGAACAAAGCATGTGTTTTGGGTACAAGAAAACACAGTTTGCATGTTTAGTTTTCTTTTTTCAGTTTTAATTTTTATCTTTACTGTTGCTGGCAGAGGATGGAGCCTCATACTGCAATTAAAATCATCCTTTAACTTAGAAGCCACTGCCTGTGAAGCTGCATCACTTAAAACAGTGAAATGCCATCCAGTCAACAGCTGTTTGACAACTCCTCATATGAATTTTTAAGAATGTGAATCCGTTGATGAAAGCCTTTATTACTAAAAATCACTTTTGAGTAAAAACTCATTTTCCGCATGTAAAAGTGATAAAAGGAAACAGACTGTCTGTAGGAAATATAGTAAAGAAATACAGATGTTACCAATTTCTGTTCTTCTGTTAATCGCTTTTCTATGCATTCCTTGGAGGTTTTCAATGCCTCTTTTAGCTTCGTAGGGATCTAATATAAAATAGGGAAAAAATCATAGCACAAAATCTGGTAAAGGAAAACACAACTTCACTGCTCAAAACTCACTATTGATCTGATCATCTTGTTCATCTAAAGTCCCAAGCTCTGACGCTATTCCCTTAGTGAATAAGACAACATTGGATGCATGTTTTCCACTCCAAACCTAGCTACAGAGGAAACAGCAGGGACAAAGAAACACCAAATAATGGAAGGCATATTCTAATGGCAGGGACAGTTATCTATTTTGGTACTCCAGTCAAACTGCCAGGAAGCTGACACCGTAAGATTCATGGCACATGCTCTCCAGAAGTGCTCTGGGGCAGCTCCTTAGAGGGAGCAGATGTGTCACGTCATGCCCTCCTTCTACAGGGTGATATAGCATCCCTGGGTACAATTTAGCAAAAGCATCTAAATACTGATGGCAATCACCATAAAGCAAATGAAGCCAGCTCTCTTCTACCCTATCTGTCAATAGCTATTCACAGACTGGCACTTCACAAACACCAGCAAATCTAAATCAATGTTCAACTCTACCTTAAACTGTGGTTTCTCAGAGTTCGTTAGCAGGACATCATTGAATAATCTGGGAGAGGATTAATTAAGAAAAAAAATAACATTAGTTACAAGAGGTAGGCAGAACCACAGTGAGAATATTACTGGTACTGTTTGCTTATCTCCCTCTTTCCCCTTTTCCTTCTCTGTCTTCTTCCCCAGGCCACTGTTTGTTTTTTTTCCCCACAGGTTTTTATATACCGCTTTTTGTTTTCCAAGCTCTGATGTAAAATTAGCAGCACCCAACCCTCAGAATGTAGTCAGTGCTGATGGCAGAGTAAGCAGGACTGTGTGAAGCATTTTGAAAGCTGATAGAACAGGTACAATTATCAAATGCAGAAAAGGGTTCCCCCAAAAAAGAACACATTTTCCTTAAAAGTATATGGATTCTTTAATAAAAAAAGATTACCATGAACTTTATTTTAAATTTCACCTAAACAATATCATTGCTTTTTTAGGAGAACTCTCCAAGCACAACTATTGTTTTAGCATTAACAAGAATCATGCAAAAGATCAATGAGTGAACTTAACACTTGAAAATATCTGCATTCTTCTCTGTACTCTGGCAAATCAACCAAAGCAAATTAATACTTTTGCTCCCCACTCTATGATATCAGCATAAATTATTAATCCTTTTCTATCCAAAACAAAGACACTAGAGGGCAATGGTAGTCCGAAAATAAACTGGTTAGTCCAGTTCAAGGTACTTTGTTCTAGAGAACATACTAGAAAACTGTCCCTGAAAGATCTCCAGCCTAGCTCTGAGATAAATATTTTGGAGATCTTTTGTTGCTGTTCACCATGGAAAGTTACCACAGGCCCATACTAAAGAAAACAACTTGAAGTCTAGAATCAAGTTGATAAGAACAGTCTTCCACAAAAAAAATACGAAATAAAGCAAATTTTAAAAGACTTTTTAATAAAACCCAAGAATGTTTACCCTTACAGGGCATTTTGCTGACCCTTTCTGACTACATGTCCTGGCAAAATTAAGTAAACTCACAGTTTATACAGCTAGAACAAATAATAATACTTCATAAATATTTAAATTACATTAATAGCTTTTAATTACATTAATTGCATTGCACATCTATGTAAATATTTTTGGGAAGAGCCCTGGTATGAAGGCAATGTAGTATAGCATCCTCCATATCAGATACAGCTGGGCATGGCTTGTTTGTTCAACAGCTTGTATTCACAGAGTTTTCTTACAGCATTTCTCCCCTGCTTACATTCTTCTCTCTACCTCCCACATCCTTAAAAAGCAGAGGAAGGGAAGAGTAGAAGGAACTGAAGGCTGACACAAGCCTGCAGTGACTCTTCCTAGCCAGGAAATACCAATCCTGGAGCAGGCTCTAAATGTACTGTAACATGTACACTGTGAACTTAGAGGCAGATTTGAGGTGAGGGCAATCTGACATTTATAGGGTTGTGACTCTGGCACCTTGTATTAAGCAAAAATAACAGAACTCCCCACAAGGAACTGTAGCTCTATGCTCAGCATGCTGGTGACATGTTGCAGCACAGTGACAGCAGACAGTTTTCCTGATCATAGTGTCTCCTAATAGCAGGCAGGGTTGCACTGCAGATAGGCATGATCTCGAGCTCAGTCATGCACTGACATTGCTGCATTTCTCCATCCTAGTCTTGCCCCATACCTGCCCTTACCACCCCACAGTATCACTAGGAGAACAGCCCACGAGGAAATTTATCCTGCCAATGCTTCTGAGAACCCCTAAGCCAGCCCTGCAAGAAACCAGCCAGAACTTCTACCCTGTATTTCATACCTAGACCCAGCCTAAACATCACTGCTGAGCAAAGCAAGAAATCCATTTTGCTAGTCAGAAGCAAACTAACAGCAAAATCTGCTGAAGTAGGTCTGAGGGGCACTCATAAAAAGACTCCCTAATCAAAAGGCTTTACAGCCTGTATGTACTTGCACCTGTATGTACTTGCACTACTTTGAATAGCTGGATCAATTTTAACCATCGCACCATGCTAAATAAAATACATTCATAACAGCTCCAACATAACCAAGAGACAAAGAAATGTTAAATGAGTATCTATGATATTCACAAGGGATGGATTCTATAAAGCTTACCAATTTTAAAGCTTCATTTGGGATACATTATACATCCCTAAGAATGAGGTGCACATCTTTCTAAAAAGGAACAAGAGTAAAAAGGTTCTTCCTCCTAACACAATTAAAAGCATTGCTATGAGTATAGAACAAGTCAAACAAGACTTACGGCATCTGTAAGAGCCGTGAAACAGTTGGCATGCCATTCTTCATAGCTTCACAGGTCAGAATGGATTCCAACACAGACACTACCAAAGAAAGAATCAGAACACACACATTTTTGCACAGCAGGATAGCAAATGATTTCTGGCACTGCTGTGTGATGCTCCCCTAAGTATCGCATCAGCTAAGCAGTGACGAAGCTGTGTGGTATCTGTTTTTTGTTTTAATGTTACTATCACACATATAAACTTTTCAAGAACGTTAGACATGAAGCAGGGAATCCAGGCATTTAATTACTTACTACACACTGCTTTAGCACTCAGTTTAAAACAAAAATGAATAAAAATTTAAAAGTAAAAATAACTTGTATTTATATGCTACATGTATTTCAGGAAGAACTATTATTCTCTTATTACAAATTACTAAGTCTTTCCAGTTACAGGCTGCAAAGATCTTAGGCTGCTATTACACAGCACTTCAGCTTAGGTAAAAGGGGTAGGAGCACCCAGGAAGTTGAGACTCACTCTTGATTATATACTAACCAACAAACACTGATGGTGCAGGGGGGAAGTTGTCTACTGGAATCGTATCTGGGGGTCTTCCATATGTCATTTCATACAGCAATTGTCCAAAGCAATGTACATCAACACCTTCTAAAGTCTGTGGTGGAACAAAAGAAAAATAAAAACACGGCTTGCTAGAGCTGGCCAGTTTTTCACAACTGGTTTGAAAGCATGCAATAATCCATTAAAGAAAAAGAGTGGTCTTGCATTTGAAGATAGAAAAGAGGAACCACTAAGGCAGTTCATCACCACAACCATTTCCCTGCATAACTTCAGCTGAAAAGGAATCTCCACACCTCAAGCTAAAGAAGCTACTGTTGTCTTTCTATATGTAATGATACAAGTGGGACAGCAGTATAGTCCTGTTCTGTAAAAACACATAAAGTAGTAAACTTTTTTCAGACACAGCAGTTTAGAGCCGTACATTAATACAAATCACAACCAAGCACATTTTCCTAGCTGAGTCAAACAGCAAAGAATGAGATTCATAACATGACAAGCTGTCACTTTATAGGGAGGAAGATGAAAAGACAGCAAAAATGCATACACTAAACAAACCTAGGAGAGTCTCCTTCACTCCTCCTTAGGTTTTTACAAGCTGTATACACATGCTAAGCTCCCAGACAGAATATTTCTGAGATTTCTGAATCGTGTTTAAACAGCAATGGCTCCTAGTACTGGAAGAGACTTAGAGCTTTGATGGCACTAAAAGATTTGGACTAACCATGAACTTTTGATCGTTTCTTTGACAACACAGTAGAACTTGTTTAGCAAGGTCAGAAAGCAGCTGTCTCGTGACGCTGTATGGAATTTATTACAAAGAGCACTTAAAGGCAGGGCAAGATGCTGGCTAAAAGACTGTACTGCTGCAACAGGGCAAATTTGGGTTATATTTCTGTAGGAGGATAACATTTTGCTTTGCAAGCCTGCAGTTGAGAGACACCCTTCAAACAAATAAAAACCAGCTTTTAATAGCTAGACATCTGCAAGCATCTAATCAATTTTCACAGTATTCACCTAAGACAAAGCTGATTACTACACCCAACTAAGACAAAGGAATAAGCTGTGCTCACTGTACAGACATAAAAGTGAAAAAGTGCGGTGGGCAATATGCACATTCCTCTGAAATACAAGCCCAGGGCGGCAAGAGATCCTAAAACAACTGCAGTTTACCTCTCCTTGTGTCAGCACTGCTGTCACAAAAACACTCACCTGCACCGCCCTTCTACCTGCTTACCTTTGGCCTTAGCCTCACTCCAGTGTGCTGCAACATAACTTCTGTGCAGCCAGACAGTGATTTGGAGGAAGCAGAAAAAGGATTTGATAGAGAAAAGCTCAGATTAAAGAAAGGGGGTTGAGAGAAGATTTTTCATTCTAGTCAGTTCTCCACAAACAGAAGTAGAGGCTAGAGGGATGTGCAAGAGTCAGCTGAATTAAGAGTCTGAATCTTACATTAATTTTCCGAAACTGTGCAAAGTATGATCGATAAAATGATGGAAGTCCCAACAAGGAATTTTCTAGATCCAGTAACTTGCAGGTGTCCCCATCCAACATCACATTGGCAGAGTGAAGATGGCCATAAGGAAATCCTTTCTCATGCAAGAATTTTAATACCTGGGGGAAAAAAAAAATCCAATACAGAAGCACTGTTACAGAATGCTCTGATGATCTGAAGATCTTAAGTGCTCCAGTACTAAAGCATATACATAACAAATGAGGCTCCTATTTGGAATGCCTGCTCAACTCAATCTTCTACCTGCATCACCTTTGGCTGACTATTCTTTTCCATTTTGCTGGTAATATTTCTCACAAAATAAACACTTGATGCTGACCCTCAAATCAGGCTTACAGACACCTCCCAAAGAGATCTGGAAACCAAAATCCACAATTCTATTGAATATTATTAGTTTAAATACAAACATTTAAGAAAAACTTCAATGAAAATGAATTAATGGCACATGTTCTCCAGGCTATGAATTATTTATAATTCTTTTCCTTTTTCCACAAGGGAAAAACTACACTATTGACACTATCACCTCTCTCCCACTTACACTCCACACATACCAACTGCCTTTTCTTTTCTTGTTTTTGTGGTCAGAAATGGCCTCACACATAAATATCTAAATTCAACTCCTAGCAGCTAATCTCAATTTGCATTTAGCTTTGAAGTCTGCAGCTGAAATAAAGCTTGTGTGCTCTGAAGTTTGCCTTTTTTTTCTAGTTAAAGCAGCTGGCCTCAAAAAACCCCCCACCAAAACAACAACAAAAAAATACACAACCCCTAGTGTCTAGTAAATAAAGCAAAAAAAAATACCTCTAATATTTGCCTTCCATATGTTTTTATTTGCTGAAGTTCAAGACCTTGAATTTTTTTAGGATTGCAATACTTCTTCAGGAATGGGTCTTTTGGCTTTGCCTTCAAAAGAAACACGTGCATCAAGTATCACGCCCAGAAAAGTCAGCAACTGTCTTAGTTTGCTTAGCAGTAGATGGTAAACAGTTTCATAAAAGACATGCTCTGGTCATTCCAGAAAACATTCTACCATTTGAGTTTGGGGATTTGGGGGAGACATTACCTTATAAATAAGGTCTTTTAGTGTCCCTTTTTCACTGAATGGTCTAATAACCAGCGCTGAAGATTCATTGGCAGTAGCAAAAGTGATTTTGTAAATATAGGGATGCTACCAAAAGAAGAAACTATAGGTAAGTTTTAGATGACAGATTTTGTAATCCATTTTTGCTCGATCTACAGGAAAGAAAAAAGCTCCTGATTCATGTATTTAAAGTAATAAATTGGATTGTGTCAGTAACATTTGCTCAAGTTATTCAGTCTTAACCTGGAGTAAGTGCAAAGAAAACATCACAAGAACACTGTTCAATTTCCACATAAATTTAAAAAGCCAAAACAAAACAAAACAAAAAACCCAACACACCACTATGTTTTTTAACAAAAGAGACTAGCAGTTTAGAAAAATGAAGAATCCAACTCCATTAGCAATTATACATGAGCAGCTTTACTGTAGGTTTAAGTCACACTAAGCTGATAAATTAATCCATGGTTTTATACAACTATGGTGCATAAGGAAACTTGGCATTAATAGCTGTCATAACGGTTTTACATCTTCAGAAATTATTACAACTTCCTTCAACTTTGTGAAACCAAAAGAGACAGCACAGTTAGAACTAAATTACACATGAAACACATGCACTAATTGAAATTGCTAGTTAGGAAGAAAAAAACTTGTTAATGTCTTATTTTAATATATCAGATTCAGTCTGGTTTGGGGGTTCCGAAGCTGAATTTTCAGCCTTTTCTGTTCCCTGAATCTGCTGGGTTCCAGGACTTCACAAAGGTTTACCAGTTTAAATACCATCCTTTTCAGCCAGTCTTTCACATGCTTAACATCCTTAAAGAGAAACTTCTTTTGGAGTCAAATGACAGTTTTTCAGATAGAGGTGCCTACTGGATTTATAACGTGGCTTTGCACAGGAGCTGAAACTGTTGTCGAGGGTCAGAGCTGGGCTGACCATCAACCCAGTGACAGATGCTCTCTCACCCTCTTCTCCCCTCCACAGGAAGGGAAAAGGAATAAGGGAGAGAGACTTGTGGATTGGAAAAGAAAACTAAAACTACTTTAATGATAATAATAATAAAATGAAGTATATACAAATAAGTGCAAGATTTAGCAGTGACCTTGGTTTGCATACCAATCCCTGGTAGTAAATCTAACCATTAGGCCTTAACACTGCTAGAAGCAGGCAGTGCGTGTAAAAACATGCTGTTAGTTTCAGAAAGTGCAGTTACTTAGAGGAGCTTTAATTAAAAAGTAAAGGCATTGAACGAATTAGTTCTGTTCTAACCCAAACCAGGACAATTATACAGACCCCAACTGTACCTCTACCAAGATAGTCCTGTCTTAAGTTCAAAGAACTGAAAAAATAACAATGTTCTTTCCACTTTCTTATCCATTGCTGCCTGAGAACATCCCCAGCATACAGGTTAGCAATTATACCTAGACAGAAGTATCCTAACAGCCCAAAAGTGTTGAGGAGATGCAATAAAAGCTCACGATTTCACAGTACTGCACAAGAATTAAAAAATACAATTAACCACAACTCTGAATCTCCTGTAATAATCCTGCAGGATTATTATTTGTGCTGAGAACATGTTACCTCACATTGTGTGGGAAATGTAATTAAAAGGCTCACACCTCCTTACATGAAAGCAACTCTAAAATTACAAACTACGTCTACTAGGCTACATGTGCTTTTGCAAGATCAGTCCTGGACAAGCACAACTTAAAAGTCTTCAAAGAATACTCACAGAACAGGAAGAAAGAAGTTTCACAGCATACTGTAAGTCTTTGTCAGACAAGTACTTATCAGGGCCAAGATCAGCCTGGAAATAAATAGGAAAAAAATGGCATCAAAATAGATGTTGCATTCCATAAAGAGAATGTGATCAGTGTTCTTCTCTCACAAATTAAGACAGATGCTTGAAGGTTTATTTTGAAGAGCAAGCAAGGAAATTACACACACAGAATGAAACTTGAAGAGGCTGCGTAATGCCATGGTTTTACACTACAAAGCATCAGACTATAAATAAGTATTACTGCCTCCTTCCCCCCCCCCATATCTGACGTGCATTATTGCCACTGAATGAACTCTGCCAACCCCCAACTGTGGGACTGCGTGAACTGTGAACTGATAAGGCTTAAACCCCAACCTTCTTCCTCTGCAGCAGAAAAACCTTCCCTCCTACTGCAGGCTCTACAGATGATCATCTCTCCAGTGAACTCTAACAAACAGCTGTGCTCACGCAATTAAGAGGGCACAGGAGCATAAGCAAGTGATTAGTAACAATAAACTATGCACTGTCAATATATGTCTACCTTAAAGGACCAATTCATGCCTCTCTCACCTATTAATTTTTCAGTACAACTAAAGACCCAAGTAAGAAAACCCAAGATCACCTTGTTATTTTCAGTGAGCAAATATATACTGCACTCAACAGCCACATCATTACAACTAAACAAACCTGAGGTGCAGAAATAGGAACAAATGACCTGGCACAGAAACTTGCAAACTGGATTTGCCACCAGAGGAAAGAAACCCAGGAAGTTCCCACACCACAAAATACACCTAAGGGCTTTTAAGGCTCTTTCAAAGCTTGAGCTTTGAGAGTCTATCTCTGTCACTCATGCATAGCAGTCAATATAAATGAAATAAGCTAGGCTCATTAAGAAAGCTTTGAGTATGAGATGAAGTGTACATACCCAGCTTAACACTAGCCGTTCCTTTGGTTGATTCTTAATCTTCATTAAGAAATATTTCTTACGTATTCGCCAACCTAACAAAAACCAACCAACCAAAAATATCAGCAGCTTTCATTAGAGACTATTAAATCACACATCTTAGGATAAGGTCTGTAAGCAAAGATAGTACTGTAATCTGTGGACAACTCATATATTGGGGCAGAGGGAATTAGCCATGTTTTCATGCACACATGCTCTTCTTACCTATATCTTTTAATGGTTCTACCACTTCCCACTTTGGCTCTGATCGGAAGAACATTGAAACATGCTGTAAGGCAATTTCTGGAAGAAAAAGGAAGAGAATTAAAAAGAAAGAAAAGATAAAAATGTTTTTAAGAGACTATATGATGTAATTATCCAAATTTAGGCAAGATTCAAGGCCGGAAGGAAGCCTGTAGGAATTCAGACTGAAAGTCAGAAAAAATCACTTTCAAAGAAAATCAGATAAAAACATAGTTAAAGGGCATTTGCATTTTTAACTTGATAACTGAAATCCAGAAAGAATACAGAGAAAGCACTGCCTCTGGAAACCTTAGCTTACCAGTCTGCACTCTATCTGCTCTACATCTACGCTTACAAGTCTAAATCCGATGCTCACAGCTAAGATTTCCCCACACTAAGTGTACACTACATTAGATCATGAAATGCTTCTGCTGTACCTGTAAAAGAGCTTTTATGTCTATTTAACGTGCATCCACATTGCCATTACTACCTGTAAACTAATCGCTTCTGTTTCACTGTGTGTTATTCTGCCCTTTTCTGCACAAGCAAAGGTATTTTGCTAGCTATCATGATTCTACACATTTCATGGGGGTGGTAGGAGAACATCCTTCTGATTACTAAAGTCTCCCACAGCTGGAAACACAACTGTTTTATTCATGAAGCAATTTGAGGCAAAATCTCAGTGAGAAGTGGTGACAGCAGGGGCAGAAAAGGAACCATGCCAACAAGGAGTTTTTTCTAACATGGCTTATCTTGACATAGAAATAGCAGCAAAAAGGTAAAGGATGCACTGATCTTTCTGCACTGTATCTTCTCAAAAATATACTAGGAAAAAGAGAGAGAACAGTGCAATAAGTATCAGCTCACTGCTCCAGTATTTATGAAATGACAAACTGATGGTGTCTCCAAAGATCATAAGCAAAGACTTGATTGCTGCTAACTTCCCAGCAACTTGCAGAAAAAACAATCTTGATGAAAGAGCTCAAAACTAACACAGAAGCCACAGTGTCACCTTGTGGATTTAAATTGCTTGCTCAGCATTAGCCAGACAAACTGCATCCTTAAAGAGTTACTAATAATTTACAACTCTTTCATATCTTATCATAAACATCCGGGAAATGTTTGCACTTTGAAGCTGAAGATACAAGAATGTTACATAAAGGGCGAGCAAAAAGACAAGTGAAAAGGAAGCAGTAAGTTCCTGCTTCAGTAGGCTCTGCTCTTATGAAAACATGTTTTGTATTTTGAAAAAAATCGGTTTGCCCATAGACTAAATCTGTGGAGTGGGTGTCATCACTAAGAGGAAGTTTTTTTCAGTCTGTAAGTCAAATATTCAACAATTTCCAGTGGCTGAATCTGAAGTCACAAAAATTCAAAGAAGAAACATTTAATAATGAAGCAAACTGATCACTGGGATATCATTTTAAGAGATGCAATGATTTTCCAGTATTTCTGGGGAGAAGACATGTGACTTATCCAGACCTTGAAAAAAATACTCAGCATAGCTCCAGCAATTAGTTCTAGGAATTCTCACATCCTGAAGTGATAGACAAGATGACCACAACTGCTCCTGTCAATTTGAAAAACCTCAGACCCATGATAAACACAAGATTCAGTGTCCACAAGACTGGCTGTTTTAACAGAATGAAAAGCTGACAAACATAACTCCAGCTTACACCAACTCTCCCCATTTCTCATGAACAGTGTAAAACTAGCTGTTGCTCTCACCAACGTCCCCCCGTAAGTTGTGCTTATATAGATCCTGACTTTTATCCCTCCTTTGCAGAATAATTCCAATCATTAGATTTAACAATCACAGCATGATTCATGCACAAAGCTGGAGAAACATGATCACATGTACCACATGATAATTCTGAAGGTCGTTCCCCCATCAGCCCCCCACACTACAGCATAAATCCTTGCCAACGTTAAAGGAAGACACAGGCACAGTGAACTTGGAATGCAATTACTCACCAGTGTAGTTTACAGAATAGCTGTTTGGGTCCAGGAATTTTTTCACTGGTTCACAGTTAGACAGTATGTGATGGGTAGTAATTACATCGAGATAGGCCTGGAGTCCCTTCTGTCTCTCAGCTATGAATTCACGTTCCATATTTCCAATCAATTTTTTTGGAGGAAGAGGTAGACTTAGAGTTGAGATCTTAAAAAGAGAGGGGAAATTACTAACCTTGTTATCAAAATGCCTCAGGGACATAAACTAGCAAGGAAGTAAAAGACTCTCAATAGGAAGCTAACTACTGGGTAACTTTCTGTACTGTATATAGACAAGTTTCCATGGTTTTTCTAAGTACTATTATCAGGGTGAGCTACTGAGACAACAGCTTGCATCCCACTGTGAAGAGATTAGCAAATGGAATGACACTGAAAATGCGTGGAGATAATCTTTTGCCAGTGAGTCATGCATTTAAGATCACTACACAAAACTTTCAGATACTAAATGGCTACAATTTTCAGCCAGATCCTCTGAAAACCTCTGCAACAGCACAAACAATTCACATCTTACCATTTCCTCTGCGCAAGACTTTTGTTTTCTCATTTCATGAAGTGCAGATGAATACCTTTCCTTTGCCTCTACTGCCTTTATAAGTAATTCAAAGCCCTTACTCTCAGTATTTTAAATCTGGTGCAACTTTTCCATTTTGTCTTCTGAATTTGTTGCTGTGCAGTTTTTAAACAGCTACATATCTTTCAACCCAGAAATAGCTGAAATCTACCAGTGGATGTACAATAGATGTTTTATGATGACATAAGTGATTCAAAGCTTCAGCTAAAATCAGAGAAACACTTTGAAATAGGACAATGAAAAAATTAACAGAAATTCAAAGCCAATTATGTAAGTCAGATCAAAGAGATGATCTTTTGTCTTTATATTCAATTACGTCATGTGAACTGCCAGAATACATTTTTCATGTTGTTAACACATCGTTGTCCTCCAGATCAAAGCACCTGCCTAGGGTATGCTGAACCTCCATGGGAGTCATCTTCAAGAAATGTGTGTTGCAGGAATCAGTTACACCAGATGCAATAACCTCATTTCTAAAGCAAACTGTTCCCCAGGGAGAAAACAGGGACTTTCAGTGTTTCAGCAACAGAAGTAGCAATCCCTTTCATTTCTTCACCTCCTCCTTTTGAATGCAGGAATTGCTCCTCCACTAACCTTAGCACTTCTCCTACTTCCCTGGTTTCTGACTGCAAATCTTGGGCTGAAAAAGAACTATAACTACCTGTGAATTACAGATGATGTTAGGAAAAATCATCCCATCCACTGAGCACTTCTTAATGCTCTTTTACATCCAAAGGGAAAACAAAACAAAAAAATATCCAGGAACAAACCCAAAAGCAACAATATTCCACTTGCAGCCAGTAATTCACCGTATTAGTCAGAGGCATACAAAACTTCCATTTGGCAGACCACTCTTACTTCAATTCAAAAGTCAGTTTCTAAACAAAAGTAAATCTATTTCTGGTATTACTCAAAAAGCATGTCAAACCATAAGCACCCTTACCCTCTTGACCTGACAGCTAGCTACCACCAGGGAGAAAAGGACTTTAGTTCAGATGTTTTCAAACCACTATTATTTGTTTAAAAATTCTTTCAATAAGCCACATATCAGCTATTTCAGCAGAAAGCTACATTCACCCCCAGGTTCTTGCAGCAATCTGCCAAAACACACAGCGCAGTGAGAACACTGTCTACCACACAAGAACACCTCACGGAGGTCCTGACCTTGCAAAGACCTCGCATGCTTTCAAACATGAGGAGTACTTCTCAGCAGCCCCAGATCAGCACTGGAGCCAGGATGGGCTTTGCCACAGAAGAACCTGGGAATTAACATTCTTATCTTCAAACCACAGCCTGCTCAGGAATGTCTGTTTAAAAGTTGCAATAAAATGTTTCACAAAAGCCAGATATCATGATGCGAATACTGTATAAGTAGTTTACTTGACAAAGCAGAAGAGCAGCCAATGATCTCCACAAATCTCTGCCACACAAGAAAGAGGAAGAAACGCAAGACACTCTGGAAAGAGCTTTTCAATCCAATACACAGCTGAGAGGTCAGGGAATCTTGCTTGACACTTTCTGATGCAGATCAGAGTCACAGGTATACACCTCTCACTGTTTTCCAAGGTGTTTGGTAGGACTGCATCCTCTAGCCTAGACAGTTTTGAAGTTCTCAATCCTTACCATTATTACATAAGTAACAACTGATTAACAGCAAAAAAAAAAAAAAAATCACACTCCAGCTGAACTGCAGCTATGTGTTCAAACACAACCACTAAAACCTACAGAGGTGTGAAGTATTTCCCAAGAACTGGAAGAACTTGGGGCTTTACACCCAAAAGAAGCTCCAGCAGTTTTTCAGCAAGATTTTCACTTTGAATGAAGACAATTGGACTTTGGTATTTTCTTACTGTCCATTGCTTTATACTGTTTTGGGGGAGTGTTTTGTTTTGCTTGGAGTTTTGTTTGTTTGTTCACTGTAATTTCAATATACACAAGATGAGAATTTAGAAACAAGGTACGGAACCTGAATATTGTGATGAAATATTGTTGCTGAGTTCTAGATGGAAAGAACTGAGAAGTGTTGTGAATCTTAATGGATCAGAAAACTTCAGCTCCAGCATCACAAAGAGCAATTTAAAAAAAACCCTCCAGAACAGAGGGAGAAGAGAGCAATATTAACATGCTTCTCACCAGCTACTGTCTGCTGTCTCTCAAGCCTTGGCATACAGAACTAGGCAGGAGAAGTAGTGGCGTTTGTCAAAAGCAGAGCTGTGCATCTTCAATAAGGGCTTAAAACTCTCTTCCTGCCTTTTTGCTGGACACATTATGAAGAATTACACCTCTTAGGGTGGCTCTCTGTAATAGCCAGGAAAGGCTATCTCCAAGCTGAGATACACCTTTGCCTTTCCAGACTGTGGAAAGCAGAAACAGGAGTTTGAACATCAAAGGGTAAGCAGGAGTCCTCACTGAAAGAGATTAAGTGCTAAAGAACACAGCCTGTTAATTTAGCTGCCCTCTGCATATCCTCTTATCCAAGATAAAGGTAGGTCTTGATGATTCTGTTTGATCTTTCCTAGCCATTCAAACAGCTGACATTTTTGTCCCAGATCTTGGTATCTTGTATCTGCAAAATATCTCTCTCATTTCAAATTCCTTCTTGACCCACTCTGCAAGTTGCTGTCAAATAATTTCCTGAACCTTCCATGTTTATCATTCATTTCTGTCTCAGACACAAAGGCCTTTTCTTTCTGTACTACATCCCACATAAGCTATTTACCTCCACTTTCCAGACCTTCCACCTAGGCCTGACCTTTCACTACCTGTCATTTCTGAATTTTAAGTCTTAAAGGTCCATTGCCTTGTTTACAAAAGCTGCCTCATTTGAAAGTTAAATGAGAAGGCAATAAAGCTTTCTCATGCCTTAACACATTCTCTTCCCCGAGGTTAAGAGGAGCTTGTTACAGGTGGCTGCAAAAGTGAACTCTCTTCTTTTCAAAACCTTCTCAAAATCCTTGCTCTGTGATCTCTTTCAAAACTTGACTCTGGTTAAGATCACAATGACCATTATGTACTGTGATGGCCAGTACTATCTCACTTCCTTGTGTTTCCATTGGTGCTTATTTAGTCTTAAATCTTGGACTTCTCTGGAGCAGGAGACATCTTTTTATCACATTTACTCAGCACATCACACATGAGGTTTCTAGGTCATTATAAAAGTTCCTACATGCTACTGCACATTCAATAAAATAATTCCACAAGTTAACCATGTTGTATCTGTTGAATTATGCCTAATTTTCCCCCATCCAACCTCTGGCACAGGAATCAGATATAGTAGACTACCAGAGTGCACAACTGAATAACCTTACATGCTTTTGTGCACTGAAGTGAACAGATAGCTGATTTGATTGGGGGATGAGAAGTGGAAGCAGTATTAAGCTCTTGAATTCACACAACATTTAACAGAAACATTTGCTTTTCATCTTGTTTGCCTAGTACTATGGAAATCAAGTAACAAGGTTCACTCCTGTAGATGCTAGTCACTGCTGTTTCTCCCCTCTTCCCAAACACACTCATATACCCTGCTTTTTCCCACACAAACTAAAAACAAATAATTGTCCTAAAAAGCAAAAGAAAACACACAGTAAGTCCAGTGTTTAACTAAGGAACAGTTTCCAGTGATACAGAAATCCATCACATGATAAGCAGCACCTGGTAGTGCTTTTAGACCAATACAAATAATGAGATACATAACACTTCAGTGCTGGATTTATAAGGTTGGTATGTGCCTTGGCTTTCCTTGACTCAAAGGAGGAACAAATAATAACAGATGAAACCGGAACAAGTCACACCACTGAAGGGAAAGGTTCATTAGCTGCCAGTTTCCTCCATTTCCATATAACTCAGTCTTGCTGATACTAACATGATGTGAAAAAATAGAGAAGTGACAAAAGGATATGTTCAAGATACATTTGAAGTCACAGTTTCTCTTTACAGCTATGTGAATTTGTATTTTTTCTTCACTGCAATGTATAAAAATACCACAAGCCATTTAAACATATCCTTCTAAATGACATTTTATATTTCTATATCAAGGGTGAAAGTTACCTGCAAGCTATTATTAAGCAAGTCAAAGTCACTGTATCGCCTCACAATCTGTAAAATACAAAGACAAAATTCAAGAAACATATTACATTTTTCCTCATTAGCATTTTACTCTTCAAAATCTCATCAGAGAAAAGTAATTCCCATTTATAGCTGCCTTATTATTTGAACCACTTTTGGCATAACTGCTGGATTTATGTCATGTTGCCAGAAAGGAAATAACAGTTTTTAATAACATCTCAATCAGAACAAATATATATTTGTAAATATTATCTTAAAACAGCTTAAAAAATATTTGTGAGCAAAGTCTGCAATCAAAGCATTTTTGCCTTATTAGAGGCAAAAACTTCTCAATAGTCCTGGTCATTACTGCTTCAGCTCCAATATCACAAAGAGAGATTTATAAAAAACAAAAAAATCCAAAAGATTTCTTGGTCATCTATCAGCAAGGCTGTGATTTTAGCAGCAAGGAAGGCAAACCAGCATTTGAGATTTGACAATGACAGTCATACCAACACACAGTAACACACAAGAGGCATTTCTCCTGCAATACTCACAACAGCAGCAAACAGCATGCCTTCTGGAGCTGGCAGCAAACACTGTTTTTCTCTTAGTTTTTGACCAAAAGTATTCAAGCACTTCATGTTCTCAATTCCAAACCAACATTTCCCTCTCCAGCTCAAATTTAAAAAGCTAGGAGGAGACAATTTTCAAGCTCTTCCGAAAAATGCATCCTGGTTACATTACCTGCCAACTGTTTTCTGGTGAAACTCCTCTCTGAACACGGATTATGTATTCCTAATAAAAGGAAAAAGTTATTAGAAATTAGAACAAGCCATCTGAAGAAATTTATCAGGTACTTCTCCAAGTACAACCACTACTCAATTAGGAAACAGACACAGAAAATTCAGATCAAGATTTTGAGTGCCTAGATGAAGGTCAGAGCTGGGTTTATTCAGACCTATCACTAGCAGCTGTCTCTCTCTGCTTCGTGGAGCAGAAGACAGAGAGAGGTCTGAGAGCTTGCAGATCTATGAAGCACTTGAACTGTTTCATTTAGTTAAGGAAAAAGACACTAAGAGCACACTCCCCACACACCTCTACCGCAACAGCTGAAGAAACCTCTCCTCTCCTTCTCCTCCAATATCTAACAAGTAGCCCCTAGGAATTACTGCCACCCTCATAACATAAAAAAATGCCAGTAAAAACACACAGCTATGCAGACACATCTAAATCTCAGTGAACCACTTTAAGAACTAGTAATTCTCCCACCATGGTCACATTCATAAAGCACAATTCTTTTCAGACTCTTCATTTCAAGCTCCACTGTACCTTCTGAAGACCAACACCTGATCAATGCAGCAATAGCATTGTTGGAGATTTACGTGATTATCTCAAGAACAGTTACCAAGTATTTTGTACACCTACTCAGACATACTTCAAGGGAGCTGTGATTTTGTTTACTCAAACTCTGATGGTTTGAAAATCACTCTGAAAACTTTTGACATTTCAAAGACAATAAACAAGGCAAGTCCTTTTCCTAGAAAGCCTATAATCTGCACTTTAGATATTGTTTAATTAACAAGGAAATAAAAAATTAATCTGGGCCAAGTATAGTAACAGCTACATCCACTACTATTTGCAAACACAAAGCTCCATACATGCAACTCTTTTTAAACAAACTCTCTTTAACATCTTTTTACTCAGATAATCCCTTGGCCACATAACTTACATGGAAAAACATAGAAATACAGAACCAAAAAGTAAAGTGCTGCCAGAGAAAATGCAACTCTCAACACTGAGAAGAACTGGAGAGTACCCAGAGGCAGAAAAGGGGAAAGAAGCCACACGGGTACCTCTGCTTTCAAACTCTCTTTCCAACGTTATCAGTCTGACATCGTGGGAGAGGCCTATGTCCCCTATACCTTTTGAGATCACTCATCTTCCCTGCTAGGCTTGGCCAGGGGTGGCAGGACCCCCCACCAGTGCTCACAGAACCACTAGACCCCCCAGGGTCCACACTGAAGACACTCAGTCTCACTGCACACCTGCAGCTACAAAATTCAAAGTCAGAAATTCTAACACAAGTAAAAATTTAAGGCTTGGCTTACAGTATTTCTAAGCTTGAACTTGCAAACAGCGCTTTCCATTTCTGCCAAGTGATTTTTGAGTACCCACCCAGTCACTGCCTGCAGTGCAGCAAGCATCACATGGTAAACCATTGTTATTCAGCTCAGCTGACTTCATTCACCCTGCTACAAACGTTCACACGTATTGTATTTAAAGTGCTGAATAATTCTTTGATTTCAAATGTCACCCAATTTTGCTGAACTGCTTCCATCAATAGCAGCCTTACACAAACAGAAAGGACAGATGAGAGCACTATGCACAGTTTTTTCAGATATTAAAATTAATGCTGCATTCCAAATTATCATGAAAAGACACTAATGAAATAACAACAATTAAACAAAGGCATTTCCAACACCTTGAGTTTAAATACCAAATTTGCCCATTCTGTAACACTATCTGGCATGTACCTGCATACCAACCAGATAATTCAGTTAACTGACTGTCTGATACATGAAATTCAGCTTTACAGTTAAAAATCCACTACAGGCATTTATTGATAACTTCTTTCAGGTACTGTGAAGTGTCTCCTGGTTTTGGAAGCTGCCTTCAGAACCACACAGAAAAAGTTCTCATCTTTCAAATGAAATGAAATTAAAAGCTTGTACACTGAAAAATATAAATATACCATTGGATGGAAACAAATAGTGGCACATCAGAGAATCCTTCTACAGAATGACGTTCTCATTTAAAATTTACCATCATGAAAAGTAGGTAGTGAAAACCAAGAATTATGACTATTCCAGACAAGAGGCAAAGGCAACACTTCCCAGATGGCATTATCTTGTGTGTTCAACCTTAACTAATCCAGAATTGATTTACTGAAGTTTCCTTCCAAAGCACAATGCTGCTTATGCAAAAATGCTCTTCCATTTTCTAAAATTCACTGAAAGCATCCTTTATTATCAACAACTGTCAAATACCTGTAGCAATTTAGAACCATTTAGCCCCGAAAACAAATTCAAGATTAGTAAGCATGAAAACCAAAGTGATTTAAAATACTTCATGTCCTAGCAGCTTTGTTGGAAATGACAAAAATCCAAGACGTCACAAACCAAAACACATAACTATTATATTGGAATTAAAGTGTCTATTTTCAGAAAGCCAGCCTGACATGCTCTCTCCATATTCTCTTCTCAAACTCATTTGAAATTATAAATACGGTGTTTTCCTGCAAAACAAGAAGCCACACAAATCCTCATAAATAGTAACAAAAATCCACAGAGCTGATTGCAATTCAAGCAGTGTAAATGTATTTGGAAACTGTGAGACAGATAAAAAGGGACACCTGGAAGCCCAGATTCCCCATTAACGTGGCTTTTCCTGTTTTGTGGTCATTGGGGAAGTAGGAAGAGGCTACTCCACACACAGGCCAAAAATTACAGCAACTGCTTATTCAGCAAGTCTCAAAGGAACATTGGCCACTTCTCTGAAAAACCACAACAGTGATGATTCACCATGTTCAGTCATTCATCTTTTCTACGATTTTGAAAGTAGAGTTATTGCTCAATCCCTTGCAGCACTTACCCTTTATCCGGTGATCACCCTTTTCTACTGTGCCCCAAGAAAACGCTCCCAGGCAGGTAGAACACAGAAAATTAATCAGAGCACCATCAAAGCATCTTATTGCCTACAACCACTCTGACCAATACCATAGTCATCTCTTCTGGAGAACCTAGTAATAAACAGCTCAGGGCTCAGTCATTCTCACAGTAAGACTATATTTTAAAAAATCAGATTTGGGCCACCAAGTATTTTTTCCACACATACTCAAGCACATCAAGCTCCCATCTAGCTCTGCTGTAGGGCCCTACCGCACCAGTCAAGCTCCCTCTAAGTCACAGGGTTCAGCACCTGGAAGAAGAGGGTATCACCCTTCAGACATGCTCATTAGTTCTGTTTGTACAGAAAAAGTCAGTCCCCACCACACTGTCCGTCAGCACTGATCATAATGAAGAATTGGCCACCTCAGCACTACCTTGTCAATACACCTGAAAAAAAAGCCTAAACAGTCTCCTGGGTTTTCCTAAAGTTTGTAACAAGATTGAAATTCAAAACATAGCTGCAGTGGAAAAGACAGGGGAAGAAATTCAATCCCGTTGTCAGTATCTGCCATGGCTACACAGGATGCTGAGTTTTAGTGAAAAGTTGATACTTCCTATTGCCTCTGCATGGCAGCAAGCTTGTCTCGGGATTATAATTAGCACCACTAATATATGCTTCCCATAGGACCAAAGAAGAGCTTTCAACTCTGCAGGGAAAAAGCCCAAATGTGCAAAAGCCTTTATTATTCTGTCAAATTCTGGTTTGCTTAGAAAAAAATTTGAAATTGCAACAATTTTCTGAGACAGCTTGATTTGATAGTGGGACTGAGACTGTGCCCATAGGAAATAAATGAAAGTGTAAGGAAAACAGGCACACTAAGAATCTCAAGTTGCACCAGGGGAGGTTTAGATTGGATATTAGGAAGAATTTCTTTACTGAAAGAGTTGTTAGGCATTGGAACCAGCTGCCCAGTGCAGTGGTGGAGTCACAGTCCCTGGACGTGTTTAGAAAGCATATAGACGTGGTACTTGGGGACGTGGTTTAGTGGCATGATGGTGATAGGTTGACAGTTGGACTTGATGATCTTAAAAGTCTCTTCCGACCTTAATAATTCTGTGATTCTGTGATTTCTGTTAAGCTGCATCATCTAACACAGGAAAATGTGACGGAAAAGACTTCAGAATGGGCTCCTGCTGACAGTTTTAGAGATCAACCAACAGGCTCCATGAGGTCTAGGTTATCTACATTTATACAGAAATTCCCATGGTATCTTTCACTCCTCCATGAATGGATCAAAATCTTTCCTATGACTCAGCCTCCCAAACTTCAAAAGAGCCCTAACAGCTGCTGGTTGGCAAAGAAAGGACTCGGCTTCCAGAGAAGAGACAACCTCCTGCTACTGATTTTGCCCGTGGGCAGCAAGCTCACTGGCAGCAACTACATAGGAGCCACCAACGAGACAGGCCATAAAACTATTCTCCAAGACAAGCTCCCTGAGTGCCTCCAGATTCCTACACAGGTAAGGTTTGTACGTCTACTGCTTTTCCCACTGATATCTCCAAGCCAGATCCTGCCACAACCTCGATATTCCAGCAGCAGTTCAATACACATCTTTAAAGATGCCAAGCAAAGCAGTTTTCCCTATGGGATCATTTCCCAGCTGCTCCTATTAGTCAAGACAGTGGAAACCGGTGGTGGGAGAAGGTCACGAGTAAGGAAAGCTGTATGACCCCAGTTGCACACTGTCATTTCCTTAAATCTTCTTCCTAGCACTACAGAGTGCTGGGTGGAGATTCTGAAAAAGAGTATTTTCCAAACATCTACAGGGATCAGTGACAACCATGCTGCATTTCTCCAATCCTTTGCCAAGAGCAGTTTCACAATCACTGCCTAGGATTAACGATATCCTGAACTTGCCCTTTTTCACACAGCAAACATTTAGGTAGTTTCCCCCCCAGATTCAACAAGATTAGTCCCTAGTATTCCAGCATTTATTAAAATATCAGTATCAGCAGCTCAGAGCTGCTCAGATAATTTTGTTAACATTCCTAGGTGAAAGTTACAGAGCAAAGCACATCCAGATGCTTAACAATTGCTGTTTATCATCTTTCCTAGATTTTGAAACAGAAAGCAAAGAGGAAAGAAAGGCTTTTGCAGAGATAAAATAGGAAACAAGTGGTGTATTTAGAGATTCATATAATGAAATGCAGTCTCTCGCCAATATTGGGTAACACATTCTGTTTTCTCAAGAATGACAACTCTAAATTTCTGGCTCAGGAAAAACAGTCTGTTTTTCCACAGATTTCTGCTGTACATCTGTTTAATCCAACAGGCTTGAAAAGCCAAACATTATAAAGATCCAGGTCACCTTCAGGTCACATCAACTGAAAGTTTGAAAGGGCTTTATTTTATAAGCATTAAAGAGAGGAAAGCCTAATTAAGCATGAATACAATCCCTGCTTAAGTAGGCTGGATTGGAACAATTTCTACTAAGAAGCTCTTTTAAATGTTTATTTAGAAAATCTCCCATGTGAAAAGTAGCAACAAAATCAGGAAAGCTGCTCAGGCACAGAGACCTCTTTGCTACAGTGCACAGTATTTATTTACTATTGCACAACCTGTCACTAAGCCCATCCGAGGCAAGAGCAGCAATAGTGTGTTCACCTGCACTTTAAACAAAGCACATGTTTGTCCAGGGACAGTATACAGTTCCACACACACTGCAGGGCTGGTGTAGTAATGAGCAAGCCATTCAATAAGGGAAAGCTATGAAGCAGGACAACTGCAGGAAAAAACAGGACACACATTTACATGTAATGAAACCTACTGAACTTTCTGAGAAAACCTCCACAGAGATGAGAAATAATAGCCTTTCAGTACCCTACAACACCACAACTTCACTAGAAAAGCAAAATACTCAGGATTTTTCAGGAAATACTCTGTAGTCTATAAAGTATTCTAATTACACTGCAAGATCTCCAAGACAATGGATTTACTAAGGTATAATACAGCAACAAATGTTGTTACTGCAATCTTTGCAGGAGCTACAAACACAATGCTAATTTAGCAAGTTCATCAGTGGAAACCATAAGGTTGGGACATCTAAAATTAGGTGTGACGAAACACCTATCTTTTTTGGGCTCAAGCTGGGGGAGGAAGAGGATTGGGATGGTAGTCAAGCTTGACACTTACCAAGTCCAGGGAAGGAACTGCATTTCCAAAATCTCAAACAAGTGAACTCTAATAGTTCCTTCAGTTAAGTTTCCAGACAACACCGAGTTGGGCAGGAGTGTTGATCTGCTTGACAGAGGTGTCTGGACAGGCTGGATCAATGGGCTGAGGCCCACAGTATGATGTTCAGTAAGGCCAAGTGCCAGGTTCTACACCTGAGTCACAACAACCCCATGCAATGCTACAGGGTTAGGCAGAGTGGCTGGAAAGCTGCTCAGCCAAAAAGGACCTGAGGGTGCTGGTAGACATCAGCTGAACGTGAGCCAGCAGTGTGCCCAGGTGGCCAACAGCATCCTGGCTTGTATCTGAGATAGTGCGGCCAGCAGGACTAGGGCAGTGATCATCCCTCTGTAGTTGGCACTGCTAAGGCCACACCTTGAATACTGTGTTCAGGTTTGGGCCACTCACTACAAGAAAGACACTGAGGTGCTGGAGCACATCCAAAGAAGGGCAACAAAGCCGGTGCAGGGTCTAGAGCACAACTCTTGTGAGAAGAGGCTAAGGGAACTGGGGTTGTTTAGTCTGCAGAAAAGGAGGCTCAGGGGAGACTTTCTCATTCTCTACAACTACCTGAAAGGAGGTGGTAGCAAGGTGGGGGTCTGTCTCTTCTGCCAGGTAACTAGCAACCGGACAAGAGGAAACGGCCTGAAGTTGCACTGAGGAAGTTCAGGTTGGATATTAGGAAAAATTTCTTCACTGAAAGAGTGGCTAGTCATTAAATAGGCTGCCCAAGGAAGGGGTGGAGTCACCATCCTATGATTCCCTGTCTAAAACCATCTCTAAAGTAACTTCATTTTTTTTTCCAAAGCAAAGGCAACTTTACAGAGATTGAACTCCTTTATAAAGCAGATGTGCAAAGTCCTTTACAAGCTTTTAAAGTAAATCCTACAGTTCTAGAAACATATGGCTCCATTTTTATATCACACAACAATATAGGAAAAATATAAATGCTTTTCCAATATTTTTCTAATCTAAAAGCTATGACTGTCAACATTCATCATTGCTTAAAGAAAATGAAAAACTCTACAGTATGTTACCGAGGGATTTATTTAAGCTCTTCATGTCCAAATGCCTTTAAGACAACAATGTACTGTAGCAAAATTGGCTGTTTCACTACTTCAGTTTAAACATGAAATGCATGAAAAGGGAAAATCACTTCAGAAAAGAATTAAGGAACGTTCAGAAGTATATTTATAACTTGCTAGTGGTTTTACTGCTGTAAAGTGCTCTGCAACTTTTATGTTCAGATGTTCAGTTCTTACTAAGGAATACATCTAGATTATAGTGGAAGAGAACAGCATTCTATTTTAAGGCTTAGAAAGAAAGCCACTTTTAAATAGTGAGTATACAGATGAAATATTGCAATATGAAGCAAATTCAATAGCCAAAATTTATCAAAGCTTTAGTGCTGAAAATGCCTCTCATCAGAACACCACATTTGGCACCAAGACAAGACACTTGCAAATGGCTTAATATACTGGATGTGGTTCCACTGCTACTGAATTCCAAGGAAAGTAATGGCAACAAAACAACTTCATTTTCTGCCAAACAGTTGGTACATGTACCTACCAACAGCACTGAACCATGCCTACAAAAAGGTGCCCAATACTCTCCTGGAAGTTCTTATGCAGCAGTAGAGATCGAAGCATACAGCAGGAGACAAAATGAAGCTGACAGGGTTTGCTATATCATTTCAAATCTATTAAGAGATTTACCTTTGGAATGTGCCTGCAATACAAATTTATTTGGCTTTCAAAATGAAAAGGACTCCATAAACACTGCACTATAGAATTACTTGTATGTACATGCATATTCCAACAGAACTCAGACTGCTTGTAACACACTTAACTGGGGAAAAAAACTTTTGTTAAAAAAGGCATAATTTTCATCTGTAATTATCATTGGAAATAAATACACAGAAAGAAGTATCAGCTGACAATTTCTTTATTGCACCACAAAAGCATGGAGATTATGTACCAGCTGAGATGAACTAACTCAATTAAGAACTTCTGTGTTCTTCTGACTTGAAAGAAACATGAAGAACTCATGAGCAAACCAGAAAATTATGCAGTTGATTTCCCAACAATCTAAACTCCACATATACTAAGGGGTTGATATGCTTTTACTAAGCAAAAAGTGGAAACTCTCAAAAGTACATTTTAAATACTAGCTTTGTCCCTTCTCAGGTTTCTAGAGAATTCAGACAAGTGTGTAGTAGTTTCAGGTTTTGTTTTCAGTTTCGTTTTTTTCATATCACCTTCATCCCCAGGAAACAGAAACTCAGACTCTGCCAAGTACAGCCCTTGATTCAATGCTATTAAGTTTATACTTACCCAGTCTGTTGTATTCAACTTAAATTAACAGAAGCTGCTTAGAACAACAGATAAGCAAACTATTCATTTCACACAAGCTTTAGTCTTCTGTGTGGTATTTCAGCATGTCTATAGAGCTTTTCCTGAAATTCTTCACCTTTTCCTTAGCTAGTTACTCAGAGGACTGGCTATTTTCAACACCCATAAAAAGTTTACATTATTACTAGTTCAGTAATACATTGCCATGATAAAGTTGCACCTAACCTGAACCTAAATCATCTTCTTCATATGAGTGCTTTTATAAGCAATGATCTACAGGAAAATAATTATAAATGCAAGTTTAAACCAATTCTTGCAACGCTAAGCACCATTATAAAATTTTAATACATACTGTTGACAAAATAATAGAAAATTTATTCATGGATGTCTTTGAACAAGCTTTAGAACAAGTCTAGTATGCAAAGATCTAGTTCTCCAAACATTTGGGGATGAAGGACTGTATAGATCTCTATCTTTTGAAGACAGTTTTGAGGTGGGATGAGGAACAAACCCAAAAAGCATTCAGCTAATGGCAACCTATTTCCTTCTATCTGTAATATAATAAAGTAAAAGAGTCTTAACACCCCAAAAAAGCACTTCAGCCCTTATTTCCTGAGAGGGGCTTCATTTACAGACCTCTTCAAACACAAGGATCTATTTGTGTGTCTTATTTAAACTAGGAAAGTTCCTATCAGAGACAGCATCATCCACCAATAAACAAACTATCCAGATACCAGGGACGTAAGATGAAGGCTCCAAAATAACAAAATAGTCAACTTACATCAAATAACAAAAAAAAGTATTTGTTATGGCTTCCTGTATTTTGTTATCCCACACTGCCTCTATATAAACCATCTGTAATACACACACTTCAAGCCATCTTTCAACCATCAACAAAGCTTCTGCAGTAAAACAAATAATTACTAATAGATGTATCTTAGAGACAGATTTTAAATCAAAAGGCACAGTGCTCCAGAATTCTGTTATTAACAAAAGGTCAGAACAAATCAGTAGAGAATTTTTTTCTGAACATCCATTAGTAACAGAACAGAGAGGAAAGACAGCATGGGGGGAGCAACACTGCTATCACACTCACCCAGACAAGACAACACATATGCAGTCTGGATTGAAAAACTACTTCCAAGTGCTCATTCCAAAAGAATTTTGTGGCTTTTTTTTTTCTAACTAGAATCATGCAAACCAAAGGAAAGAACACAAAAACCTATTGTCATTTGCACTAGTAAAAAGTGTAACAAGGCATGATGGAAAGAAGTTAAAAGGGAAACTGTAACTTGGACTGATAACTGGGGAGTATTAGAAGCTATAGAGCTTCCTATGGCACATGCACTCCTCAGCTACTGAAACAAGTCAAAACATATCAGGCTTGCCAGAAAGTAAACCTCATTATTTTTATGTATAAGAGGAGCTGCAACAATCGAGAGCCACACTCTGCTAGACTCACAAGATCTTCTGGGCAATATTTCATACATAATTTCGCTTAGAGGAAGACTGGAACATTAGTTAATGCACATTTCCCACACAAAAACCCCCCACTTCTTAAGTGCAGATTACTTATAGGAAGAGTATTTAATAAGACTGTCTACAGATGAGTTGTATATCTTGTGGAGGAGCTACAATTATCACTCAGGCAAAGAGTATTCACCAGATGCAAGGAACCAGGAAGAGAGCTCAACAACAGAGGAGTCAGACACTGTAAAGGGGCAGAAGGAACACCCTTTCTCCACTCAAAACACATTCCCTGCTAGCGTACCTGCTGCTGAAATACCTCTGGCCTCCTTCTAGCTCAGCATCCCTCCTCTCAGCTAAAGGAGGAATCAGAGATGACAGCCACTTCTCTCTCTGATTCATAGCACTGCTTGGTCACACCACAAGCAAACCTAGTTTTTAAAGTGGAAAATAACTGCAAACAAGTGATTATGAAATTTGGAGGATTACAGCATGCTTAAAGGCAGTAGAATTCTTATGGAGAAGGTGTGCATATGTACTAGACATCCCAGAGACTTAATCTGTTTCAGAAAAGTCACGGCAGGGCTCGTTCTGGTGAGTGTCACCGCTCCCCACCACAAAGCAAGCATGCTGTACCCTCTGTTAGATCTCTGCAGCTTTACTGCCTTCCCTACAGTCACACAGTAGGACCCGGAGGCAAATGCAGCCCGTTCAAATGTAACCTCCTGACAGCTGCTGAAATGAGGCAATCAGAACCCACCTCTGCTCCAAACGCTGTAACAGACCCCGAGAAAAACAGAAATGATTACAACTTCTCCCATCAGAAGGCACAAGGCCTCCCTCAGAACGGAGACGAGGCCGAGACAAGCCAAGCCCCCACTGACTGCACCTCCAAGCCCCAGACGGTACCGTCACCATCACCATCACCGGGAGCCGTGGCAGACTGCAGAAGGAAAACCCGCTTAACAGAGTGGAGGAGAAGGAACCCAGCAACTCCCGGCTCGCTGCGGGAGACCAGCCCGCGACAGCACCGACACCTCCACACCGGAGGGGCTGCCAGGGAGGTGCAACCCGCGCTCCTAGGGTCCCAGACTCGCTGCCTCAACCACCGCATCACCCTGACCCCTTCCAGCACCACACCGGCCGCCTCAGGCCCCCGCACAGCCCAAGCCCACCCCACAGGTGCCCCGGGCTCTGTCCAGGCTCCCTCCTTGCCTCCCGCTCCCCTCGGCCTCGCTCCCGCCGGGCTGAGCCGCAGGCCCCCGCCCAGACCCCCTTTCCCCCGCACCGCCCGTGCCCCGGCCCGGCCCCGCGTACCCCAGACACCACACCAGACATACAGAACCCCCCTCCTCCCGCGCCTCCCGTTACCCCTCCTAGCTCCCCATGCTCTCCCCCCTCCGTACCAGCCGCTCCCGCCGCCCCCCGAGGCCCGGCCTGCCCTCCGTGTGCGCCGCTCACCGTGTGCGAGTGCAGGCTTTGGCTGGCCTCGATCTGCGCTGTCAGCGGCACCGTGTCGTCCAGCAGCACCTTACCGGCCGGCGGCTTCTCCATGAAGGCCATACCGGGGCGGAAAGCGGGAGCCCGGCGTCTCCAACCTGCTTCCCAGGGCAGCTCCCAGCGCGGACGCCGCTGTCAACACGGCAGCGCTGCGACGCCGCCGCGGGGCCTTAGCGCCGCCGACCGACTGAAAGAGGGACGACCGCTAAGGGGCGCCGTGCCGCACCGCGCCCACCGCCCGCTGGGGGCAGGCCGGGCCTCGCTCGGCGGCTCCCGCCCCCGGCAGCGAGCGGAGGGTCGGCGGTGCGGCCGTGCGGGGCATCGTCGGGACTAACGGTGGAAAAGATTAGAAGGAGGGGGGGTCCGGAGGGCGGCAGAGCGCCTGTGGCTGCCCAGTGCTCTGCGCTACCCGAGTCTTCGCCGCCAGGTGCGCCGTGCCCCTCCGGTGGCACAACGGGCTTAGGCCCGAGAACGCTCCTGGTCCCGGCAGAGAAACTTCAAAGGGCTGACATGCTTGCTGCTCTCTACCTTCTGGGTTTTGTCCTTCTTAAATATCTCCACTAAATTTTTACAGTTTAGGTAGTTTGGCTGAGTTTTAAAAAAAGCAACCCACAGAAATAGAGCTGAGTTACACTCACTCACTGGAACTCCACTGCATAGGACCAGTGTAGGAAACTTATTTCAATACTCCTTTGCACTTAGGAACCTCCTGCTCATTGAACACTTGTTTGCACTTCCCTTTGTCATTTCACATTGTCTACAGGAACCAAACTCACTGAAGATGCTGTAATAAGGCTGCAAAGCTTGAGCCTATCATACACTTCAAATAGGTACTGTAAATAGCATCACCCCTGTGCCTTGTAGCTCCACGTTGACAAAAGGGGCTGTGTGCTGTGGTTAAGCAGCTCAGTCTGGGGCTGGAAAGAAGTCTTTCCAAACTACTCCTCCTACAGTGACACAGGACGTCAGAGACAGATTTAATTACTGCCCTAACCACTCCCCTACCATCTCATCCTCACATTTGATTCATTTTGTTAATAGGCACTAACATGACAACTTCCCATCCAGAGAGGCGGGTGAACAACAACGGAAGGAAGGCACACGCCTGCTTTGAGAAACAGCATTTTGCACAGCAAAAGCCAGCAACTGGCAGTGACCCGAGGCAGAAGAAAAGGAAATGGGAAGTGAAGCAACACAGGGAAGCTCTCAGAACTGGTTCCATGCTGCGAACAGGCAAACCCTGTGCTTTGAGAACAGAGGGCATAGTGGGGTCCAACATCATACCCCTTCCTCAGATCCAGCTTGACTCAAACCTGGCACTTGTCACAGTGCAGCTGCATTTAGGAACAAGACATCACATCCAGACAGCGTTAACTGTTTTACCAGCAGCCCTCATCACAGTTTCAGGACAAACTTTCTTTCAATGGCAAACAACTTCTGAGGTTATTAGCAGTCAAGAAACCTTATGGATGCATTTCTGCTGCAGAGATGATGAGGGATAACATGTTTTGCCAGAAAATTCTATGAGCCTCCAATTGAAGACAGCCTGGACTTCTATTCATAATGGTCCCCATCACTCTTGAATGAGTTCCACAGTGCATAATAATCTCATGTCACTACTAAAATAATTTAACCCTATGATTTACTAGTGAATTTACAAAAAGCCTACTTTACCAGCAACCAAGGTATGTCCAGCAGGCAAAGACACATTCACACAGCCATTTAAGCAGAGAAAAGCCATAGACAGCACTCAACTAATTTGCCCTTGCTTGTCATGCCCACAGGAGCCTAAGGAGACAGTATAAGCAGTGACACTAAAGATTTTTAAATGCCTCCTTCACTGCACTTCTGGAAGGCAAATTTCATAGGCATTTATCATTAAAGGTACTTCCTTGTTTGTTTATAATCAGGTTTTGTAAGGTACCTAAAGAATCTGAAAGCACTACGAGAACCACATCTCCAGCTAAACCAGGTAGAGTATATCGCTTGTTAAGACTGACTATTGCTAATTTGCAGAGCTAAGGAAGAACATTGCAAAAGAGCACACTGCACCAGCAGCACCTGTGGGTGCCATGGCAATAGCAACAGATCCTGCAGTACATGTGTCAATACCTCCACTTCTGCCCATTTAGTTGTCCCCTCCTTCTGGTGCCTGTTAGCAACACAACTACTCTGTGAAGGGGGAACAACTGACCTTAGCTAGTGTGGACTGCAATTTTGCTGAAAAGAACAGCCTCAGTGTAAGCCCTGCCACCCAGCCTTTCCACTGTAGCAGAGCAAAGGCTTGTCTAAACATGACACTTCTGACACAGAAAGTGCCTAGGTCCGTTGGTTTCATCTTGGCAGGATGCAAGGGAAAATGAAAAGCTCTAAGTTTCATGCAGTTCTACCAAAATTAAGTTTGTGCATGGTCTTTGAAACATTCTGAAGATTTTTTGTTGCAAATTTATTGGATTAAGTGATGTTGCATAAAAGGACAGAGTCAAAAGCAAGCATGCATTTCTGGCCTTTATAGAAAAGCAGCACAGGATCAACAGCTCTAACTGTCTGACACCATGACTTTCACCATGCCTTCCATAACAGTCTTTCCAATTTCTTTGACTTTACATGATACTGAAATGTGTGCAACAGAACCCTTCAGTCTCTTAACTTCTGCTGCAGCTGTGACTTCTTCACCAGTATACAAAGGAGCTGGAAATCGGATCTCTTGAGAAAGAAATATACAACCTTGACCTGGCATTTTAGTACCTAGAACTGCAGAAATAAGTCCATTGATCAAAACTCCATGTACAATAGTTTTCCCAAACCTAGATTTCTTTGCAAAATCTTCATTCAAGTGTAAAGGATTTGTGTCACCTGTTAAATCAGAAAAAGTAATAACATCATTCTGTGTGAAAGCTTTGCTAAGTTCAGCTTTGTCTCCAACTTTTATGTGTAAACTCTGAAGTGCAGGATGTCCAAACAGGGAGTTGGTAACTGTTAGCTTTCTCAAGGCTCTTTGTCGGAAATGGCCTCCAGAAATTCCACACCTGAAGGGCTGCAACATCTCAAGCAACTTCTGCTTCGTTCAATCAAACCAACAACTGCATTCAATCCAAGACTAGTTCTCTACTGTTGCCAGATAATGCAAGAAGAAATGGAGATGTCTAGTTTAAGGGGAAGAAAAACAAAAAGCAAGAAACAAACTAAAGCATTAAAAAAAACTAAACCACCATCAAATACACTTTAGAATTGAAAATACTTACATTTCCTTTTTATGCAACAGATTAAAAACTTAGAGCTATTGCTTGAGCAGATTTTTGTTTAGCCAAAGACATGGAAGTCATTAAGTAGAAACTTCAAGGAAAACATAAGCTCTGGAAGTGCATGTTCATGCAAGCATTTTTAGATGAGGTCAGTCAACAGTAACTATTAAAAAGGGAAGAAATGGGGTAGTGGGAATGAAAGATTGAACCAAGACATGGGCCAAGAACAAAACTTCCCACAATTTTTTTTCTCATAGACGTATTAATGAGATCAGGACTTCCCATTGGAATGAAACCATAAAGTAATGAGATGGCAATGAAACTGTCACATTTTACAAGATGGGAATTGCTAAATACAGACCTGCACACCTTTACTGAAAAGCATTTCACTCCCAGCCCAATATGGGTTTGCATCTAGGCCATCTTTCTGGGAAGTGGCAGCCTGCTCAGCTAGCCAGAAAGCCTTAGAGCAAGAACTGACAGTTGAGGGAAGCCATCCAGCCCCCACAGGGCCTTACCTGCAGCACTCGAAAGGCACACCTTCTGTTCTGGAAGAAGCCCACCAATGTGAGAGCACTCCACAGCTTGATGAGGCCACTAAGTAAAAAGAAAACAAAATATATTAATAATTTTTTTTTCTCAGTGTTCCTGCAGCACAAACATCTTAAATTTTAAAAAAACATGTTCCATAAAGAGTAATGAAACTTTAACTGAGTTTAACAGCAGGTAGCTTCACCAACAATTTCTAGCAGCAGCACTGTTCCCTTGTTATTGCAATGACTGCAGTCTCTTGTCCCTGACATGCAGAGATACATACTGCAGTCATTTCAAGTTTACTCTACCAGGCCTGTTCTTGTTCTCTGCATGCATTTAACCTTCTTCCCCTAAATCACCTGCAGTTGCCTTCACCAGTTAAATATGGAAAACACTCTCATCTTTACTACAGAAAGAGATTTAAAGCCACATATTTCAGTGGTGATTAGCTCCTATCAGACCATTCTGTTTTAAAGCAGGAATAATGCACTAATGCATGGAGGTTACCAAATCTAAGTGAAGTTTTATTTATTTTCTGCATGCTATATGCAGATGTCTGCAAGTTGGGCACAATTCTTCAAAAAACATTCTTAGCTTGAGTTCTGTTTTCTTATGACAAATATTTCTATGGCAGTATCTGAAGTGCATACCTACTGCACCTTACCTGCTAATAACTCTTAATATGGCAGACAGAGTTTTTTCCTCATATGTTAAGACATCTACAGGCAAAGCTGCTCCAACCTATGAAAAAATATGTGATTAAATAAGTACCATCCTACGCTTTTCCAGTGGTTTACAAGCAAGTGAATTCACTGCCATGCACATGTCATCATTGAAGTTGTTACATTTTTGCTTAAACCTCACATGAACATTTCAACTGCAACATCGCTAGATTTTATACAGGTCCCTGCCTCTCAGAGTTTTTTAGTTTGGATAGCAGCCACTTTTAGTTCACTGCAGTTGGAGAAGCAGGGACCCAGTGGTGATGTGACTTGCTTAAAACCGCTCAGCGATACCATAAACCAAGCAGGAACAGTACCTGTGGACTTCCCCATCCAGGAAGCTGTTCCCTTCCCATCGTTCTCCTTTTAAAACCTCACTACAGTAGAAACATCAATACCGCAAACTCTAAAAGCCAGATCTGCTGGAGCCACTTCACTACAGACGCTAAGACAAACCGTACAACCCCAGCTCCATCCGGATCAAGTTACAATACGGGCTGGAGAGCAGGGAACAGCTTAACGGAGAGGCAAACCAAATACACTCGTCCTGGCTCCGCAAGCCCAGGACTCCAGCCTGTCTCTTCACCTCCCTGCAACACAGCATCTCTCCGCTCTCGCTCAGACATTGCCCTGCAGCCAGAAGGGCTCATTTCGAGGGCAAAGCCGACAGAAAACCGATCCCGAAAACCAGGAGCTCGCTGGCCGCTTCCACGTGGCCCAGCCTGAAGCCTCCACCGACGGAAGGTGCCTGATCCCGGCCCACCTCTCCGTGCAGCTCCCTCAGCGCCGACACCACCAGCTGCTTGAACTGCGCGACGCTGGGCCGGGCCCCGCCGTCCGGCAGCTCCCTGCGGGGAAGCAGAGGAGAGGGCAGACTAGGGTCCTAGCGGCTACGGGGGGTGACCGCGGGGCTGGAGGGGAGGGACAGGGTCCCAGGGACACTCACAGCCGGACGCGCAGGTAGTGGTGCTCGGCCGCGTTCCGCAGCACTCGCCGCTCGAAGGTGGCGGCCGGCGGCTCCGCTCGCGCCATCCACCCTCCTGGCCGCGCACCTCATCCCCCAGCCCCAGCCAATGGCGGCGCGAAGCCGCCCGGCCTCCTACGGTGGCCCCGCGGGGCCAGCACCCCGCGCGCCACGCCTCGGCGTCGCCTTGGCGACGCGAACGTGCCCGGACGACTCGGCGCTTCCTGGCCCTTATGTCCTTGGCCGCCAACCCCGGGCCCTCTCCGTTACACCGAGGCGGCTGTAGAGAAAGGACACCGCTGGCCACTGCTTCAGCCGGGGCCGAAAGACGGCCTAGAAGAGCCCGTGGTTTGGGCACTGCTCCCAACCAGACAGGCTAGAGAACCTCCGGGCAGGGGAACCGGCCAGGTCCCAGCTATGCTGGCTAGGAGCAGCGCTGGGCACTGCCAGCACCGCTGCGGGTCGGAGCCCAAGCAAGGCCTGCATCCAGATCCACTAAACCTGCTGTTTGGGAAACCTGAGCTTAGGCTTCTCAGACTGAGGAAGGCAACACACAGTCTTTAGCTGTGAAATTAATCTCTGGGAAGCTGTAGGAACAGATGGTGTTTTCGAATGACAGGGTAGCTTTTAAATTCAGAAGGACAAATATTGAACGCACTACACCAAACATGCTGTTGGAGAGGGGCTATCAGAGATGCTCCTTCCCTTCCCCTTTTAAAAAAAAGTGTTGGTCCTGATGCAGTTCCTGGTAGAGCCTGTTGTCTAGCACCATAGCAGATCACAAACATTGAGTGCATAACTTTATCCTAGCCTCTGTTTAGCAGTACACAAGACTAAAAAAGATTTGAAAAGAACACAGGTGTAGGTCAGCAGCATGTCTTTGCATCTCACAGTTCAACACCAACTTTAGGAGACAGCACAATTTAACTACCTTGTAGCTGATCTTAAGATTGGCATGAAATACATCCTTCAGAGAGAAACAGCAGAAAGGATGCAAGTATCTTTGCCAGAATGATGAATCATCCCCAGCATAAGAACTATATAGAACCTTGGTTCTTTCAAAAAAAGATTTATCCAGGAATTAATGTATTAATACCCCACCTGACATGCTTGAATTAGGGCCCAACTTGCAAGTCAACATTTGGCTCTGTCATCAAGCTGCTCAGTCTGCACAAAGGATCTTCAGAGTTCTAGATGTTTTTTCTATTTGGATTGGGGGTTTTTCTATCTCTCTCTCGCAGGTGCTGGGTAAGCTATGGACCCAAGTTGCAGCACTCTGACAGCCTACTTGCATGTTGAGCTGTAAAGGGCACATCTCCCTCTTTCACAAGCACTGCTGTCATGGCACAAAACCTGGAGGCAGTACTTGTGTCAGCTAAAGCCCTTGGTGATTTTAAAGAGGCATTCATAAGAAAAAAGCAATGCATCTTAGAAAAGCCTCCCCTGGAGGTTATCTAATTCACCTCTGCCACAGTCAGATGTCATAAGCATTCAGCACAGCTACTTTACAACTGTTTGGGAAAAAAAAAAAATCATTAAAAACTGTAGTGTTGGAAGATTTCTCTCTCCTCCAGCACTCTATTCTATCTATCTTCCAGACAGATCTTTTCAGTAATTCATCAACAGCTTCCCTGCCATAACTTATGCTCCATATTAATAGACCCATCCCAATCAAAATGGGATCACTGTTCCTGGTTTGATTAACCCCTGCTTCCTTTGCCCTAGCTCTTCTTTCCGTAGAAGAAAAACAAATCCAGTTTATCCTTCTGTAAAATCTAACACTTCCTAGATATTTATCATGCTACTGCCCTCTGGCTCCCTCAGGTGCCACAATCTTCCTTGAGTTAAAGTGCCCAAAGATGAAGTACTGCATTGTGGCAGAGACTGTCTCATGTTCAGCACCACAAACGATCTGAATTACTTTTCCAGACTAAATTAAAAATTGCACATAAAAAGACTGAATGTATAGAAATAAAACTTAAGCAAAAGCAAATACTGAGTGTTTGAACATGCAAACCCACATGTACCAAAGTTAATTTTCTTTTCAAACTGTTAGGTTAAAAAAAAAGCAGCTTGCTACATAAAATTCAGTAGCTGTAAGAGCAGGCCAGCAGAAGACCTCCATGAATATTGTGTTTCTCCTAGGAACCAAGAACCAGTTAGCCCAGTGCTCAAGCAGTAAATCAGTTCTATGATAATGTGGCAGACACATCAGAGCAGCCAGTTTTATTGGGAGCAATAATATCTACAGAAACTGGTATTATTTTTAAGATATTAGTAAAATATCAAACAGCAAAACTTGGTGGTCAGGTAATGTATAAATCTCTTTTGGTTATTGCATTAGGGCGAGTGCTGTTCTCCGTAAGGCTCTGATGACACACGCAGCAGTAACTCAGGCACTCCTAGTAAATCTAGTTAGCTGCTGTCAAGTCCACTCCTGATGCAAGCACTGGGGGGATTGTGTCAGCTGCAGTAGGTCAATAAAGAGCACACACAGGATGGTACAGGAAGGCTGGACACAACATGTCAGTTTTTTTATTAATCAGAAGTGAAGCTGAACCCCAGTGTGGTTTAACTTGTTAAAACCATATGTTCATATGGCAGAAACGTTTCCTTCTTGTTCAGCACTGTAGTGCAAGAAGCAAACTTCCCAGCTGTCATCCTTTCAGAATCGAGCACTAAATGTAAAATCAATTAAAATTAGGGTCCCTCAATGAATCAATTAAAAAAACATTTAACTCAAAAGAACAGACCAATTTTAAAGAACTGTCTTACTAAATTCTCCCAAGTGAAAGACCTTTAAAAGCACTTGGAGCCTTGAGGTAGCAACTTTATGCAGAAGTTAATTCTCCTCCTGCCCCACAGAGCAGAGAAAAATTAGTAGCGCATTATTAGCTCCAGCCAGCTAAGTGGAGTTGAGTGTTCTCCTATGAGGTTAGTGACATTCTCTTGCATCTTGAAATTGCAGTGCAGTGCTGCAGCCCATCAGGAGGAAATCCACAGGGAAGGCCTCTTGAAAGAAAATGTATGGTTTGAAAAAAGTGAAAATAATCAGTAATAACCATAACAACAAAAAATATCTGGAGTGGAAAAAAAATCCAAAGTGTTTGTATTTTGGCAAGACTAGTTTACAAATACATGTCAAGAACAAGAGTCTGCTTTCAGCCAACAGAAAAGAAAGAACAGAATTGACATTCAAAGGGGTTTCATTTGTCTTCCCTCTGTGCAAAATTGCACTTTGTTTTTAAAGTTAAGTTTTAAGTTTTGCACTGTTGTTTCTAAAATGAGAGCACTTTTGCCCTTTTTTGTTCTTTTACATTGTGAAACCTGTGCTGTGACATTAAACAGAAATACCATATGCCAGGGTATTTGACCACTGAAAGCTCCTCTCACTGACTTCACAACAATCACAAGCAGGGAATCACAAACAAAAGACATTTCTTCCTCTAAGTCTCAAAGACACTATCCTCTTTGCCCACTTTGCTGCTGAGTTATTTCATTAAAAACTACATCTCTCCCTACTGCCAATTTGAGAGACTCCAAGGCAGATTACAGAACACTGAGCAGTTAACAGCAAAAAACCCAGACCTGTTCTCCAGGACAATTGTGATGAACAGTCATAATGGAAAGGAACAAGCTGAGGTACAGTGACGCAGGCAGATCTTTACGAACTGGCACCTCACTTCACTCTCTGGTTTGGGGATCGCCGCTCACTTTCCAACTTTGCTCATTGCTGGTGCTCTAACCAGATACCTGACAATGTTGAGTATCTTACTGCAAGCTTCTCTCACTATCTTCATGCTCCAAAATTGTACAGAACAGGCTGGTTAAAGACCAAACTAATCAGGCACACCGCATGATAGCTTTTAAACAGATAAACCTTCTTACGGGCTCATTCTCCTTCAGCTCAAAGTCAGGCAGTCACTCTACACCACAGGATGATGTCACACAGATCCTGGATGTATCATGGCACTGCCCAGTATGCCTTTGCTTCAGGGAGTCTAGAGAAAGGTAAAACAAAAGTTGCTTCTTTCTCACATGAGATCCCAATCTTTTGATTTTACGTTCTTATCCTTCTGTTTGAGTTCTAGAAGCCACCAAATCCTCCCCTCCAGGCAGGATTACCTTAAGGATCTAACATCAGCCTTGCCTGGTTTTTTTGGTTAAGCTTCAGAACAACTGCCAATGATTGCACACACTGAGGTATACAATCCTGTCCTGCAAATAATCAAAGGCTACAGGAACCAGAATCCAGCTGTAAGGCGGTCCAGCCTACCAGGCTCCTCTGGATAAAATAAAGGATTCTATGATATTCTCTTTAGTTCACATGACAAATTAGGCAGCACAGAAGCTCATGCTGGCTTGGAGACCAGTTTGTCTGGTTTGCAAGACAGTCAACAAACTGGCTTCAGAAAGACTCATCTTGGAGCCCAAAGTATCTTAAAGTTTTATCTGTTATCAATGCAAAGACCTGATTAGTAGGGTTTTTCCTTTTTTTTTTTCTTGTTGTTTTGGTTTTCTTTGTTGTTTTGGTTGTTTGTGGGGTTTGTTTGTTGGGTTTTTTTTAATTCTGTAATCAAAAGAATTATTGTATCTTTGGTGTTAAACCTTGGAAGCATGAATGAGAAGTACCTGCTGCTGCTTTGGCTGTAACAAAAAGAAAAAAGAAAAAACAGCCCAGTAAAGCAAGGGAAATTCACTGTTCTAAAATACATGCAGTTAGAACAGCCACTAGACATCACAACCAGGACTTTTAATAACATGGAAACACCTAGTTCAGTGGTGTCCGTTACAAATCATTTGCATTATATAAAAATATGACTCAAATTACAGTTAACTGGACAACAGTAATCAAACTTATCAAGTTTCCATCTTACTTATATTGCAGGAACTGGAGGAGCTCATCCATTTAGGGAAAAAATTGTCCAGAAATTAACTTAAGAGTTGCAGCTAAGCATCTTGTGCCTTACAGAAACGTTCACTGTGATAACTAGAAGCAGGAATTTAACATTAGCATCCTTCTACTCGTGCTCACGTGGCCATGAATAAGAAGAGCAGGTTCTGTTACACTAGCATCCACAATTAAAATTTTATAACCCCATAAAACACCAGTAAGTTTCACATGAGCTGCAGAAGAATGCAAATTCAAAGGGTCACTAGATTTATTACCTATAAATTCAATGTCTTAATATAAATACTCCATTTGTACACCATAAAAAGGTCCTTCTTATGGTCTGATTCTGATTTAGATAATACTCTGATAAAATCTCAGCAGTGTGCCAATTAAGATCATTAAAGCTATAGAAATAGAATCTACCTAATAAATGCTGCAAATTTAACAGGTATTTTAGATGAACATCATTAGCTTAGTTATCACCTAAACCAAAAGGACTCCTCAAACACACCAACTGCACAGTTAGCAAAGACATTTGCTTTACAAAGCCAAATGTTGCCAACTTTGGAAAAGTTTAGCAAATCAACATGGTATTTGGAAGCATCCAAGTGTCTAATGAAGTTAGAATACTGTGAAATGTTAGGACTGGTGGGAGCTCCTGTAAACAAGTACAGAAGTAATCTTCATTTAAATTACAAAACATTGACCTCCTTAAAAAGCGTTAAAACTGACCCAGTCAACAACAGTGTCCTGGGAAACCTAGCACTATAAAGGATCTCTGTAAGCAAGAGAAGGTCATATATTGTGATCCCACCACAATAAAATGTGCTCAGTGTCAGAAACAAGGAGCAAATTTGGAGAGATGACAATTATGACACCTTCAGGCCATTTAATCTGAACCACTGCACTTTTTTGGGCAGCATAGAATAAAACCATTTTCTTTGACGCTCAGAAAACACTTAAAATATAGCAGTGCTTCAGCTTCTCCCTTTTGTGGCTAAGCACTCACCCATGTCCCCTGCTCGCTTTACTTGGTTTGAAGAGCTCTAGTACCTGCTGCTTTCAGCAAGTAGAACAAAACTGCAGTGCCACCTTACTAATTGGCTTCATTGATCTTTTAACTTCAAACCCAGATGCTACAATTAAAAGCAAATTTGACATTGTGAAAGGAAAGCATCAGATGAAGGAATAAGCCCGTGAAAGGCTCCTAATTCCACAGGCTGCCTCTGCAGAACAGACATCCTCCCACTACAGAATCTGATCCGAAAATTTATCCCAACAGTAACACCAGAATGAAGGAGGCTTCTATATCTTGCACACTTTGGGTTTCATATCAGGCACTTGAACTGTTGGACAGATGCCATTCGGAACCAAGTAAGTGAACATAGGGCTAGAATCATCTTTATCTAGGTCTAATAAAGGAAGTATCAGCAGCAAAGTGGAGGCAGGGAGTGAGCAATCCATCTGTGCTGGGACTTGTTTATGGTTTCTAAAATGCCCAAGAAGATAACAGCAGTAACTGTTCTGTAGTGTCTGTTTTCCTTGTGAGTTGTGTTGCTGATAGGAGGCTTTTCTGTGTCTTGTACTAAGAAGGCATTGAGGTACCATGTGCCTAATTCCCTGGATCCAACAGGTCCATGCTAGAGCCAAACATTGCCACCAGCTGCTCCTCATAATGTGTTATATTCCTCTTCATAATGTCCATGCAGGGCCCAAGCAACCTCTCAAATGCTTGCACATCCATGACTACAAAGGAACAAAAGTGAAAACAAGATTATTTGTCAAAAAGTTCACCATACGCCACTCTGTTTAACTCAGAACCCAGACCTCCCACCCAACCTGACCCATTTGGGTTTGAGGCTTCAATAGAAGCCACAGAAACAGAAACTGTATTTCTATTTCCCTCTGTACTGTTATTTGGAGAAACAAGATTAAGGAAATACACACCTGACATCAAGGATAAATACAGAGGCCAAATACACACCACACTTGCATTAAGAGATCACCTGAAAGCTGTGCGACCAACAAGTTGTAGACAAGAAGCTGATGCTATTTGCCCCTTCAAAGAGTACAGGACACACACAAGCAGAAAAAACAGAATCTGCTGGAAGGAAGCAGAGGTGCTTCTCAGACTTCAATGTGGAGATCTGCTCCAGCCCATGCTTCCAGCTTCTCATGTCTGACCTCCAGTTACCAAAAGGCTGCTAGCTTTTGAATAGCTGCTCGCTCAGGCATGGCCCACAAAACAAGCAAAGACCAGAAAAGAGAAGTGAGAAACACAGAACATCTGCTTACCTAAACATTTGACCTCCCCAACAGCATAGGCAGAGGCTGCTCTGGGTTTGTTGGTAACAAGTGCAAGTTCTCCAAAATACTGCCCTCTGTGACACCGTGCAATCTCCACCTCTTGGTTAGCTTCTTTACTCGTCATAGTCTGTTGAACAGCACATTATAATTATTTGCATACGGTTCTGTCTTTGCACCAGGCTGTAGTTAATCCCAGACACCTCACAGGTGTGCTACAGCTCACTGGTTTAGGGTTTTTATACTGGCAGTCCCCAAGTCATACTCTGTACTGGTAGAACACCTTGACAGCACGTTCAATGAGAAGTTTCAGAAGAGAAGTGTAAGCCAGCCTTGAAATTCGGAGATTGCAGATATTTACTGTTAGAGCTTTGGGGACTGCTATTACAGTAACCTAACATGTACACCATGCTGTAGAGAGATCAGTTCACATACCAGTCTCTAGCATGTCAGTAGTGGTAACAGACCCTAGGTTTTTGTAAGTTACAGTTTTCTGTAATCCTAAGAGAGAAACTTTAACTCCACACAACAAGGCCAAGGAGAGTACGTCAGGTCAGTTTGCAGAGGAGCACATATAACCAAAAGACCTTCCAACTTCAGTAAAGTGACTGCTGGCTACTTCAAAACAGCTACATCACATGAGTGACAATGATTAGTATAATAAAATAGTATCTTAAAATAAGTCAGGGCAGGCTGTTTCATACCACTTGTGTTAATCAATCCCATCAGGGATTGACCTAAAGCCTAATCATGCAATTCAAACTCACCTTGCTTTTAATCAAGATTTTTACTTCACCAGATTCTACAATGTAAAAACAATCTGCTTTATCACCCTGGGAAGAGAAAAAGGTAAAAAATTATTTTGTAGTTTATTGTCAAAGTATGTATAAGTGGTATTAAAGCATTCACTCTGAACTAGGCCTTGTGCAGGAATCTCCCAGAATTGACAAACACTCAAATTTTTAACATCAAAAGGTGACTGCTTAGGTAATATAGCTGAGGAACTCACTGGGGAAGGAACTGTTAGTTCACATAGGAAGGGCACTGAGAGGGCAGGTGGTCGCATTTCTAGATGTCAGGAGGAGGAAGATCCACTAAACTAAGTATCAGCTCAGTGAACCCAGGGTAAGAGAGAGTGGGAGATCAGCAGTACCCAGAATAGCTGTATTTGAGGAGCATGAACATAGAAAGTCAGAGGAGGATAGTTTACAGAAAACCAAGTCCACAATGCAAGCCATCTACATGACAAATGTTGCAATAGCTGTGTAAAAGTAAGGAATAAAGTATTCCACAGCATCATGCCATTAAAGGAAAATAAGTGACAAAGAACAAATGGGAGAAAGTAAAAACTGAGTTTTTAAGTAAAGAGAGTAAAAACTGTTGAGTTCTAGAAAGTGTTGTTCACTGAGTGTGAAGTAAAATAAAATCTGGTGTAGTCAAATTCAACTGTTTCTATGAAAGTTACTAAGAAGTTACTGAGAGAGTGACCAAGCACTGGCACAGGTTGCCCAGAGAGGTTCTGAAATCTCCATCCTCTGGGATACTCAAAAGCCATCTGGACATGGTCATGAGCAACTGGCTCTACACAGCCCTGCTTGAGCATGACCTGGAGAGGTTCCTTCCAACCTCAACCAGTGTTTCTTGAAGAATTCCTAGAATCTTTTTTCACGTCTAAACCACATTGGGTTGCAGACCTTCAACAGATCATAGCCTTCATCTGCTCTGGAAAACTTCCCCAGGACTTAATATTTTGAAGATTTTAGCTGTGACAGAGGATTTGCCCTCTGTGGAAGTCATAACAGAGCCAGCATGTGCCTCCCACTATGGAATCAGAAGCAAAGGGACTAAAGGCTTCAGGGAGACAAATGCTGGGTAAGGAACTGATATGGGAATGGGAGTGGCTCAGCAAAAAAACCTGTGAAACAATATGGGAAGAGAGATAAATCTGACACTAAGTCAAGTGGGCAAGGAGACTATGAAATGTGATGGGAAGGATGGAGAGAGATGATTACAACTTGAGTGTGAAACATGGGCTAGGAGAGTATGATACAAGATTTAAACATGGAGTTACAGCAGAAATTAGACCCTTAGCTGAGCCTCCTGGGGATGGTCATAAACCATCCAGCGCAAAGCTTTTCCTTCACTGTTGCCATCTATCACAACATGAAGTAACACATTCAGCACACTTCTAAAAGAGTAAGTACTGGAAGAGTCCTTTTTAAAAAAGAATGAAAACAACCTGTGTGGGAGACACCCTCCTAACACCAGCAGGCACTACCAATTTGCAAGTGCTTTAAAGCATACTGCCCTTAACCAAAGAGTCAAATTCCAGAAAGGTAATTAAAATGTAAAATTATCCATGACAGAAAAGGCCTTCATGGCAACTGCTGTAATGTAAGAGCTACCACATCTTTTCCAAGCACAAAATTTCATCATTTTTAGCAGTGTATTACCATCACCCAGACCTATCCAGACTATTATTCCTCCTTTTAAGGGTAATTACATCCTTGTCCTTAATTCAGTTATTACAAAAGATTAAAACCAACTGCGTAATTGGCTCACTGATTGCATGAGTTCCCAATTTTGAGACTGATTTATAAGCTTTGATTCTGCTGAGAGTTCAGTTTTCTTAGGGTCTTAAGCAACAAGATTTTCAACTTACCAAACTGAGGGTATTTTTGGAGCAAAGTAATTTGGCAGTATTTAGTTATCAGCAAACTAAGATTTCCTGCATTCAAAGTTATCTGACAGTCAAGATAATTAAGATTAATTATTCAAGACATTATCAAGGAGCCATAATCTGTTTATAAAACAAGATGACGGCTGTGATCAAAAGCCTGCGATTTCAGATAAGCCAATGACTTCCTTGTATTAACTTCTACTTGAACTAGAGCACTTTTGCAAGAAACACACCTACCCCAAACTAAACTTGATGCAAAATTCCAGTGTTTCATTAGTATCAGCATTCCAAAAAGTTATTTCTGTCAGAGCCAAAAAAACCCCTCTAGCTTGTGTTTGTCATGATGCGGCATTACAGCCTAGTTTGCTGTGTGATAGAAATGCAGACTGATTTAGGTCCACCAGTATGGCCCTGATCTATTACAGCAGACAAAATGTACACCAGCAACCAAAGGCTGTCAGCTGAAGCTGGAATGCTCCACCACTGAAATACTCTTCTGAAGAGCATAAGGTAAAAACAGTGGTTTTAATTAACCCTGATAGTTTCTTCGAATAGTTAACCAACTTGGGTTCAATTAGTGAAATATTCCCAATGACTTAATTTACTTTCAACCAAATTATACACCTATTGAATTGGTTGGTTTTGTTGTTTAGTCAGACGTAGGTATTAGAGATGCCTTTACTACCTGCTTGTAGACTCCTTGTTTAATCTGGTCATAGGTGCCTGTGAAAAGTCTAGCTGGGGGCTGTCACAGAAAACTGCATACACAGACATGTAATTTCAGCTTCTTTAAGCAAACTCCTCTAGAAACCTTGCAAAGTCCATTTAATAAAAAACAAACAGATGAGAGAAGAAAAACCCAGAAGCTAAAGCAATAGAATAAATTCGTTGCAAAAGACATCCTGGTTGCTCCCCAAACGTTTAAGAAATGGTGAAATAAATGGGTTGTATTAAAATAATACATGCCAAGTTAGCCCAAGTAAGAGGATTCTATGAGGCAATGCCAAAAATGAAAACAGAAGCAGAGAAAGAAAAATTATAAAGAGACTTCAAGTACCTGAGAAATGATACGCTCCCCATCTTGATAGACCTTCTCCCCTATAACATCAACTATCTTCATTCGCTCTGATGCCTGCAACAAAGAGGAAAATTAAAAATAATTATCTATTATAGCACATCTCTGGTAATCCTTGTAGGCCTGAAATGAAAAGGCATTAACCAGGCATACAAACACGCAGTATCTGGGTACTGAAAAATACAGCCCCCTACAATGACATTGTCATACTGCATATCACAGCTTTCGAGATTACCATAATCAACAGAGGAAAAAAAATTGTCTAGCTCCCTATCCATATGCTTTTGTTACCCCCAAAGTTAACAAATAACTGATCAGGCTGGTTTAGAGCAAAGACAAAAAATCACTTCCTCTAAGACTCAGCTGAAATTAGAAGAAAACACTAAGAAAAATGTCATACATTTTTGTGCTCAAAAAAAGTCACACTGATGGAACAGTGTTTAAGCCAGGCACTGAGAGGAAGGTGTTGTGCCATTTATCCCTTCCACAGCTACCAACATATGTCCGAAAAAAGATATATTAGAGGTTGCTATTCACACCAAATTATACTTTGCAATTTTGTAATCTTGTCTCCAAGGGATTAAAAGCTCTTCTCAAATACTAAAGATTAATGCTGAAAAATATTCTTATGATAAAAAAAAGAAAAGGTAAGTGATGGTGTAAGGCAAAGACAGACACATACTAATTTGAAAGCAGCTTGGTATGGCTCCAAAAGCCCTCTGAAGATACAAGGCTGAATCAACAGCTCAGAAGTGACAATTTACACATTGTTCCTTCAGTCATGCTCCACACACATCCACATGACTTCTGTCATCTTGTTGCCAGGTGGCAGTGTTTCCCTTTATCCTACTGTTGGTTTATCTCCTGAACATCAGTGAAGGTAAAAGCAAGACCTACTATGGCCCACATCTGTCTCAAATTTAAAATTATTCATGGCTTATAAAGACCAACTACCTCAGTAATCATATCTTCACTTCATTATCACACCTTCAAAGGAAACCACAGTCCTCAGTTCCAGTTTTCACTTTAATACTTGTTTAATATATTTATCAACATTTCTTGGTTTATGGGTTTTTGTGGGGTTTTTGTTTTGTTGTTTTTTAATCTTTACTCAGAGATAAAAATCATCAAATCACTCACTGAGAATAAAGGACATGAAAAGTCCCAAACAGTGACAATTTCAACAATGCAAATTAAATTGTTCAGTAAACATGATACCAAAGCAGCTCTGAAAATTTTGTGCTAAGCAAAAATGACACAGATTCTGATACAGCAGAAACAGCTGACTGCAGAGCTAAAGCTAGAATTAGATGCAGATGCCTCTGAGGCTTTACCTCCAAGGACTTAAGAAGGGGCACAGACTCAATAAATAATTCATATGTCTTCCTCTTCTTTGCATTGTTTTTCAATATAATTCTTCTGAATGTCACTCTATCCTGGAAGAAAGAGCAGAGAAATACATTATTGCTCTTCACCCAAATGCTCCCCGCTCAAAGAACAGACAAATATGAACTAGCATGTGCAACAAATGCTGGGACTGAGAATCCAGCTGTTAAAATGACACCATACCAATCCCAATGGTGATCCCAATAGCTCTTGTGAGAGTACTTGTTGCAACAACCAATTGAAAAACAAGGAGCTGCAATACCAGGTCCTTCTCAGATAAGCATTTAAGAATTCCACTCTTAGCATATCTTGTGCTGTTTTTCAGGGCTGAGTTTTTGGGCTTGCTTTGTCTGCTAATATATACTTCATGCTTTCACATACAATGAAGAAGTTATGTTTTTCTTGCTGAAGTCTTTGGAAATTGGAATTTTCAACACTTATTTGTTAAGGCAACTGCAGGAGTTTTTGATTCTTCTCTACTTGAGACACAGATTACAAAAATAAGCTAAAAATTTTTACTGGTCTTAAGCACACCAGGAACAGAATATCAAACAGCAACAGGCTTGATTCACTCCTCCACCTTCTAGAATCTGAAAGCCAGCTTTTTGGAAAGACTGCTTCCTAATTGCCAGCAGCCCACATGCACGATAGGCACCTTCCTGCCAGAAACATCGTTTGGTTTGGTTTTGAAGCCCAAATATTAGGTAGGATTCCCACCACCACCCCTGCTGCTCTGATCCTTCCTGGGGCTGTGGAGGCTCAGCGGCCACTGGGCGGCACTCTGAGCCAGAGCAAAGGCAAAACGCGCCCAGTAACCAGGGCTCCTGCCCCGGCACCTGCAACGGCAGACATGTTGAGAGTTCACTTTCAGAGATCTGAGCAAAACACTTTGTATCTCCACACAGAAAAGGCAGGGCTTGACTACAGGTAAACACACATAAGAAAGGCCACAAGGGAGCTGAAAATAATGAGCAAGGCCAGGCAAAGGGCATTTGCCCGCTAGGTATTTCTGTTAGTGTTTGCTTTTAGAGCAATGCCCATGGTTCCTGTTCGCGCTAAATGACGAACAGAGCGAGAGCTGCAGAGTTTACCTTCCACAGGGTAAGGCAATAAATGTGAAATTCAAATACAAAAAGTCAGAGCAAAAGAGCAGAAATCTGGTTAGGAAATTTCAGTTTACATACACCCCAACTAGCAGAAACATCCTGTGTCCTGAGAGCCCTCCCTCTGGATTTCATTTTCTGAAAACATCAACTGATACCTTAGCAGAGACATTTTGAGGTGAAGAGGTACCTTCAAGTAAGAGAGCAGTTTTATGGGATGCAGGCTGCAGATATCTGTAACTTGAAACAATGACCAATTCAGGTGACGTTAAGTGGAATATAAAATTGAAGGAGGTGCAAGATGAAGGCAAGAATGGCATTACTGTTATCCACAGGAGAACAAGAGCTGCTAAAGCATGAGGGATTGGTTTTTGGTCTTTGGGGTTTTTTGGTTGTTGTTTTGGGGTTTGTTGGGTTTTGGTTTTTTTTAAGAAATTCTTCAGTGGTAGAAGTCTCTTCAAAAGTACATGTTTGAAGATGCAGAAAGGTGCAGAAATGGTATGGGAAATTGCAAAAGCATAAAAAAAAAATCAGAATTCATTTTTTTAGAGTATTAGTGAGGGAGGAGAAGCAGCAGTATTTGAACAGAAAAGGCAAAGCAATGGAGAAAGTGTGTGTGATCATGAGATCTTCCCAGACACGATGGGTAGCAAAAAGCAGAGGACATTTCTCTGCTCTAGAAGAGGCCGTCTGATAACTGCTTTGTGTGCCTGAGCCTTCCAGGCTTTTGTGGGCTGAAGCTGCTGTGCAGCAGGAGTAATCCACATATCCTAAAAGGCAGATAACCCATGAGCTTTAGCAATGACTTCTGCAGACTAATAAAAATTTTTAAATTACATCAGGCACAAAACAGTACAATAAAACACGGCAACAACAGAGCAACTGGAAGAAATAACTGAAGTTTTAGGCAGGAAAATGCAGCCTTAGTTAATAAAATATGCATAGGACAGATGACTAGTAAGAGGGCCCCCTTTAACTACACCTTGCTAATTAAGTGAATGTAATCACAGAAAAAAACTAAATTAACCCAATTTCTGCAGTTCTTTTCAAAGGCAAATTGGAACAAAGAATATTTTCTCATTTTCCTCCTTTTATGAATGAGCTCAGTTTGTAGGTAGCTGCTTTGTTCTGTCATGGTCAAGAAATTAGATATTGACATTACTCTCTGGTTATTTACCAACATCATCTCTTTCAGCTCACAAAGAGAAGGGAAGTCAGAAGTCAGTTCTCTCAGCAAGCACAGGGATTGCATAAGCATGCCGTGTGTAGCTGCTTATCAGTCCTATAATCAAGGTCACAACACATGGTCAACCCCCAGTGATAGTTGCCGAGCAGCCCAGTGCACACAGAAAGCACACAACACTTCTGGCTTCAAAGGCTTCGTTGATCACACAATCTGCTTATTATACAAGCCCTCACAGATGAGTAGGAGAGCACTGTGAAAATAACCTTATCCAAATAGTACAGTGAAAAGAACTAAAAAAGGAAACTAATGTCTACAGCTTCACATTCAACAACTGCTGGGCTAGAGACAAAGCAACATCGTTGCTCAGCTTGGTATCTCAGAGGTCATGCTGACCTGAGAACATATTCCAGGGTAACACAAAGGGACCAGAAACATCACGACAGTTTATTTCGAAGGGAAACAAAGCTTTGGGCAGTTTTCCTAGCTCTTCAAATTACTGGCATCCTCAAGAAGATATTTAACACCCTCCCATTCCCCTTAAAGCAGGCAAAATGGTAGGAAGGTGAGTTGAAAATAAAGAATGTCATTTAGATATTGTTTCCTCCTCTCCCATAAAAATACCTTCATTAATGCCTCCACTGTCCCCTGTAGGATGAAAGAAAAGCAGGGTGCTTTGTCCCCTAACAAAAGCCACAACTACAGCAAATGCAAAATAATAAAAAGGACAGATAAAACTCTAGTGATATAGTTTATGCAGACAATTTTTTCTAGAAAGGCAAGAAAAAAGATTTGCACAATGGATCTCTTATGCCAGGAGGTGAAGTAAGAGATCATTAGACATTAGGATGAAGTTCTTCACTGTTAGGGTGGTGAGACAGTGGAACAGGTTGCCCAGAGAGATTGTGGAAGCCCCATCCCTGCAAGCTTTTAAGGCCATGCTGGATGGGGCTCTGGGCAACCTGATCTAGTGGAAGGTGTCCCTGCCAGGCAGGGGGGTTGGAACCGGATGATCTTTAAGGTCCCTTCCAACTCTGACAATTCTATGATTATAAAATAGGTATCAGCACAAAGAGCCATACCCGGAGAAGCACTGGACACAGTCAGTGTTTAAAATATTATGCATATAACAGAAATTTCTTGTCCTTACCAGTCCCCAGAGGGCTCCTTCTGTTGTGGCAACAATGGTGGCAGCTCTAGGAGTGTTGTACATCAACGCCAGTTCCCCAAAACTGCCGTGATTATCGTAGCGGCCCACACAGCGTGACTGGTTGTCTTTTGCTACAACAATATCATACAATCCCCTGGAAAACAATGGAATAGACACTTATTAGACAACATTCCAATACAAATCATTTAAAAAAAAAAAAGGGTTTTGCTGTTATAAAAATAGTTCTCTCACTGCTGAGTGAGATGGAACATGCTTTATTGAGCTTCCCAATTGCCTAATAGTAAGTTGCTTCTAACTACACTATCTTGACAATAATTCTCTCCTAATAAAGCATTTTACTTCTGATAAATCTGTGCAGGATCTACTTGGTTTCCACTGCATAGTATTTTGAAGTTACAGAAGCCTTCCTTGCACTTTCTTCGCAGGGAGCTGTAGCCTATTTAGATTGGAAAAGTCTCCTCATCCGGTTCTCCGAAAGAAACACTTCCTACATTGTAATGAAGCTAAGGCAACTGTATCTCAGAATTTACTGAAAGATGCAGGTGCAAGTCCAGCAAGTCAAAGCTCACAAAACAAATTTGCATCAAATTGCACTACAGCAACTGCATATCAAGGAACAGGCTGTGCACAGAAAGGCAGCCCTTTAAAAGTCAGGCAAGTGTCTGTAACACATCTTGGCTATGACACCAGAGATTGTTAGAGACCAGCCAACGGCCTAAGACTTTACAAAATAGATCACTCCCTGGAGAAAAGCAGGTAGGAAAGCACCTTCCTGGCTTTAAGTAGTTCAACACATGTATAATTTTTTTCCCCAGGAGTTTAGATCTTCACCAGAAGGAATGGTATTATCTCCCAGAACATCACTATGCACATAAGAAAAACACCATCAGAAATAGCAGTAGGTGAAACTTCTCATTGTAAACAAGTATGGGAAGAGACCCATTGGGAAGACCTGCCCAGTATTACCAGCAGAGGTTCTTTCAGGATTGCTGATGGACAGCCCTGGTTTTGTTAGTTATCTTTGAATGCTGCTGCATCTAAAAAAAAAAAGAAAGTAGTACAGGACAACTTTATGCCAGCTTTGTTTTTAGGAGATTCTACAAAGGGATATTACATCCATCAAACAAAGAAAGTATGTGAAAGTGAGGAAGCTTTAGAGGGGTCTACTTGAGGGTCTACTATAGTAAAGCCTTTCAGACCCAGTGAAAAGTTTGGCTACTGGATGAATGGTAGATGGGCTAGATTCAGACATGTCAGAAGATCAAAAAAACTGAGTCTCCCTCTTGTCAGCCAGAAGGCTAAAAGAGGAAGCTAGGTGCACAAAAAACTGCTTAATATCCTTACCAGGCAATTTTTATACCCTACTGCTTACTCACACACCTAGGAGACAGAAAGAAACCAACAGCATCCTAATAGTAAATGAAATAAAGATTAGTGTGGACTGAAAGTTTCACTAATTCCTCTAATCTCCAGGGTCTATTTAATGATTCTCTGAAATGCACTAGAGGCAACAATCTTCAGAGATCTTTTTGATCTAGGAGAGCCATTTGTGAGCACCTTAAGCAAACACAACAATCTTCCTTCCCATTCCTCAGCCTCAAAGTCATTTACTAGTGCCATTTATTTCAAAATAAGTATAGCCACGTAACCTTCAGCCAAGCATTTAGCTGTCTGTGGCCCAGGGACTAAATTGGTGAGGCACTACTGGGTGACCTTGGCCCAGCTTTACTGTGAAAACCGTTGCTGAGCTGTGAGACAGCCCAAGAGCTAAAGCTTGGCAAGATAAGAATAAAAACAGAGAGCAAAGTGTAATTGTTGAGATGGTAATCGTTAGGAGTCAAGGACTCAAAAGAAAAAGACTGACATGAAAAAATATAAAACCCCAAGCAAAAAAAAGAAAAGTAGAAGAGGGCAACTCAGCAAGATTGTGGATCAGCCTGTTCCAAAAGGCAAGAGAGGCCAATGATGCCCCTCCTGACTGCTGAGTGCTCAATCATCAGAGACTCATCAGGTGCCTCCTCAGCAGTGATGAACACAGTAATGTTTAACCATGCAATACACTTGTCCTAGCTCTTCCTTCCATGAAGTAAGCACTAAATAGTTGCTGCATCCTCAAGTAGCACCTGTCCTGACTGCTGTCCCTCTGCACACAGTAAAAAAGACACTGACAAAAGTGAGGAACCATCACACGGGGGGGAGGGGGAAGCCTGTGCCAGAAAGCCTATTTTTCTATGCAGCCAAGAAGCTAAAGAGTTGCATCTGCAACAAAAAGTCACTGTTCATTCAGACAGAAAAAGAATTCTCAGGGGTATTTCTGCATTAATAAGTTATCTTAGAGTAACAAGATAAGCCTACTGATGCCTTGAAGGAGCCAAAGTCCTCTGAATTTGCACTTGCAGGCAAGTGGAAATATTGTAGCTTTCCACCAGCACCAGTATACCACTATTCTTTTGCATGAAAAAATGAAGGGGTGGGAGATGGAGAAGGAATGAAAAGGGAGAGAGGGACACAAAATTCACAATTGTAGAATTCTTTCTAGTAACTGAATAGCTGACTGAAGAGTTGCAGCTGAGTTGGTATTTACAGCAAAGGCTGGTATGCTCCATTGCTAGACAACACAGAGTTCAATTTCTCTCACTGTACAGTCTTTCTGCCACATACTTTTGGCAATGTAGTTATGCTAATGTTATATTATACCTTGAGAGTAAAACAAAACAAAACAAACTTAAAAACCTGAAATCTTTCAACTTCACTGTCTCTTGACAGAAAAAAAACTTTGCAGAATAGCATTACATCTGTAGACCAGAGAACAAAAACACCTACCTGAGTATCAAAGATAAGGCTCCATTTCACTTCTTTATTTTAGGTTAAAACTCATAGCAGGAAGAGCTTTTTAATAACCAACAGTTAACAGCCTTACACAGAAACAAATTAAAATAGGCTCATGGTATCTAACATTTTTGAGAGGCTCCTAAACTGAGTTTAAGTTTTCTCAAGATTAGGAACCACTGCTATGTGTACAACTCATCTTTGCAGAGCTGGTGGCTCTGGATTCCATGAGTTCTGTCTGGGACAGCCCTGATCTCCCCAGTAAACAAGGCAAGAGAAGGAACTTGTCCTGTCTAGCCAAAGACATGGGACTGGTGTGAGGCAGAGCAGTTGAGGGAGACTAGCGAGCATAGAAACTGAGGACTGGTTTAGGCTAACCGGATGGCATGGTACAAGGCAGGGGAACTGGCATACAGTCAGAGGTAGCCTTATGTTCTGTAATTCCACTCATCAGAAAGGAAAATGTCCTTAAAATGAACAATTTCCAACCTAGAAATTCTTTTGAAAATTCCTTAAAAGCAGCGTGAATTACGAATCAAAAGGCAACACAACTTGAAGAACTGCCTTGAAAGCATTTAATACAATATTAATGGTGTCGTTATTTCAGTGATAAGGAAGACAGCAGTGCATCAAAGTAGTTTGCCAAGATCACGTTCCAACAGACATTTCTAATTTGGTCAGTAATACTCTGGTTTAATATTACAGTTTTACAGGAGGAAATAAATGTATCCTTAATTTTTCTTCGAATATAGTGATTAGAAGTAATATTAGCCAGAATGTCTTCCAAGAAAGTAAAAGATACTCAAAATGTGCATGCACACACATATCCATTATATGCCTGTTACACTTATATATGATCCATAAAATTATCATGTCAATTTGCTTGATGCATGAAATTGCAAAATGGCACCTTAAACTCTGCAAATACAAATCATATGACCAACAGAAGCAAAGTAACCACACATCTCTCTGAAGTCAGTGACCAAAACTAATTGGATAAAGTCCAGATGGCTCCATGGATTTTTATTTCCTGTTCTCCTTCCCCAAAATAATCTATCCCTTCCCTTACCATACAGTTTCTTTTGCTGCTTTCCCCCCCTCCTTTCTTCAGAGAAAAAAATAAACTAAAATCCTGGTCTAGACACAGCATGTAATATGTCTGTGTTGAAGCTTGCACATGCTGATGGGCACAAAAGCTAAAGTGAACAAATCATAGGCAAGCTCGTGCTGCAGCACTTCCCTCAGAGAAACTAGTATTTGAGTTTTTATGCAGTCACACAGAAGGTGTTAAAACCAGGTTTGAAATGTCCACCTCTGTCAAATTTGATTGCCCCTCAGCAAAGAATCCAAGAGTCAATGGAGGCCTAAAGGGGAAAATGGAAAGATGAAAGGAAGAAGCAATGACTGCAAAAAGTAAGTTCCCTTCAGAAACAGAAGTGCAGTAAGCATTCCCTGCCATTTCTAAGAAACTGAAAGAAACATACTCTACATTTGAAAGGCACAGCTGCTTACCTCTCAACTACATAGAAGTTGTCTCCATCATCACCTTGGTCAATTACATGTTCCTGAGGTTTCACCTTCCTCTCAAACATGGCATCAAGGACCTGAGACAGCTGCTCCTGTAAAATGAATGGGAAACAAATGAAGAGAGAAATAGATACGTCCACTTCCAAAATACACCTTAGCATTATTGCTGGACAAGGGGAGTTCATTTGACTTGATCTGGACAGTGAAGTGCAACATGCATTGCAACATTTTCACTGTATGCAGATACAAGTAATACTGATATTAGACTTTTATTTCCACTAGCACCTCACTTGTTTCTAGCTTATTAATGTATGTTGAATAACACAGACAAACATAGGAGAGCTATTATCTCAAATTTATGTCCAAATGGCTTCACTAAGGCATACCACTTCAGTGCCAAAGTCCACATCTACAGCAAGCTCTCACTTGGTATAATCTGACACGGCTTCACTGCAACAGATATATATTGATTTATGTCAATAGTACATATATTTCATTATCATAGAAGCATAGAATGCTTTTGGTTGGAAGGGACCTTTAAAGGTCAACTAGTCCAACCCTCCTGCAGTGAGCAGAGGCATCTTCAACTCTATCAGGTTGCTCAGATGCATATATGTCTAGAAACTGCATCATGATTTACTGGTAACTTACTTGTATAGTCATCACCTAGGAGCCCCAGTCATGATCTGGACTGTACCAAACAGACTCCACACCAACATATTTCCCTAGATAGTCTGTGTTGTAGAGAACCTATAATACCAGTACAAGATGTGATCATATAGGTACAGTTCAGAAGAATATACTGAAAATGGGATAATGCCAGTCTTCACAGCAGACTCAAGCTGGGTTTCTCTGATGAGCCATGACTAAAGTTTTTTTGTAGGCAACATAGTCAGGAAAGCTGTCAACAGAGATGATGCTATGCAAATGCCTTGCCTCAACACTGAGCTGCTTTACCATCTCTGACATTCCAAAGTCCATTAACAGCAGACTTTCATTGCATTTTCAATAACCAGATGTTCAATCAGCCGAGTTTCTGATAATACACAGCATGAACATGCAAACTAGCCTTTATGCTGCTTAGGTATGCTTGAAATATTAACTGCACTCCTTAAGTTGGTAATAATCATTGCAGCACCTGTAGGCACCACTATATAGAATATATTATACAGCTTTTCACCAGAATCCTGTTTTCTTGTCCTTAAAAAGTCTCCTGATACTTAAACTAAATAAACAATCATTGTGTGAAGGTCATTTGTTTTAACCACATATTTCAAAGCATGCATTTAAGCAATAGTTGTCAGAAAACAGGCAATGGAGATTTTAAAAAGCTTTTTAAAAAACACTGTAACTCAATAATGCTTTATTTGGAGGATAAAAGGGCAAAGACATATCATTTCAAGTAAACAAAACACCGAGCCCGTCTGTCAATAAAAGAACAAGCTTTGACAGATTTCTGAACTGTAAAAAACCACTCTCAGTTTAAAGATGGGTACTGAGCATGCCCAGCAGCCTTGCTGGAAAGGATAACAGTCATTGCTCTCACCCAGTACAAAATTCAGTTCTAACTAGGATTCTACAAACTCATTCATAAGACAGTGTGGAGCTTATGTATGATGCATCATACAGAGCTCTTATTACCTACTCCCTCGGCACTTTCCACTGAAACACAAATCAGGTTTGTCATCAGGGGTGGTCAAAGTCTCAGGATTGATCTCTGACAATCTATACTGATTTTAGTCCAAAATTCAAGACAAACCTTGCTAGAAGTTGCTCACTGGATACTGGCTCCCCTGCACTTGATATCAAATATAACAGCAACTATTCATACAAGTGAAGACATTTGAAGGGGCTGTTGAGTCACCGGGCTTCAATTCAGCACAGTTCACCTTAATGCAACTAGTGGATAAGGGATGAATTTGACCATGCCATTTGAGTCACACAATCACATAAAGTCCTGAATGGGTTTTATGTCCCTTTTTTTTGTTTTGGTTTTGCTTGTATTTTTAACATGACTCTCTCTAGAGGTCAAAAAGCAAAATAACATATTTTAAGCCTTATTTTGAAAGTGTTCCTCACAATCATTAAAGGACAATATACACTGGGCAAAAGCAGCAGTCATGCATCCTGCTTTTCACTGAGTATTCCATAGACAATCTTCCAAACCAGTTACATTATACAGAGGAAGTTAAAAAAAAGAATTACTGGGAGGAGGTGTGAAAGGAAGCCCCATATTCCCTTTATACTCATTACTAGGAAAGCTCTCCCCTCTCACTAAGTGCTATTTATTATACTATAATCAATACATGGACTGCAGTCATTTTTTTCAGCCATGTGCTCTCTTAAAGTCTGAGTCCTTAACACTTGCAGTTAAGATAATTTCCATTACTTCTTTCTTCTGCTGCTTAGAAAGCTTCTCCCAGGAAGCAGTATTTTTCCAAGCCCACTTTCCCAGCTCAAATTTGTTTTTCAAAGTCTTCTTTGAATATAAACTGATTATTAATTTTTGCTGCTGGGTGATTTTGCTGGAAGCTAAAGATTGGCTTGCCCAATTTGAATGGTGATCACATTTGGTACATATCCCTCAAGCTGCTGCTGAATGTTCTTAAATACGTTTCATTTTTTACTGTACATAATTGGATTACTTGCAAAAAGATTCTTTAAAATGTCTTAAGTAAATAGGCTCAACAACAACAGGAATCCCAGAACTGTGAAAGGCCAGTTTTGGAAAGGACAGCTTTCAAGAAAACTTTGCAGCATGTCAATTCCTCAAGTGTGCTGCAATCAAAACCTTTCAACAACTATTTTGACATTATTTGAAAATGATTTCAGTAACTCTTGGAGTTTGTACAGCAGCCAAGAACTGGAAGAAGCTCCTCATTTTCAATGAAAGCTGTGCAGCAGTTTGGAAACCCTAAGTTATCACACACATCCTTTCATATCTCAGGCAAAGTTCAATGATTCAAAGCAGGAAGCTGCAGGGACCATGGCTGCTGTTACAGCTTTCATTCTTCCCAAATCTGCCCCAGAGATGTCAGTTGTGTTTTATTGGAAACACCAGAGCAGAAATGAGATACATTTGTTCTATAGCCTCTCAGATGCTGGATGAGAGGATCTCCAAAGGTCTGTTCCTGAGCTATCCTATGATCCTCATTTACAAAAATTAAAACCATTTAAGATTATTAAGTGTGAGCAATGGAGTCATTCATCACCAAAACTCAATGCTGAGACAATAAGTAATTAATAATCAACTTCAGCAGAAAAAAACATGACAAGAACAGGAACAATCTAAAAACATTACTTTACACTCATTCACAAAAGATTTACTAACATTTTGGCATTTAAGAAAAAGGCGCAGCAATCTGAAATCATGCAAATATGGACAGGGTTCAATATCACAGTTGTCTAAGTAGTTCCCTTTTTAAATTGCCCATAAAATTATGTTTCCTAGGGAAATGGAAACCAGGTGCAATGGTACCTAACAGAAAATACTGTAACATAAGCAAAAGGATTTTAAAAACAAAAACTTTAAAAGAAAAAAAAAAAGATGAATTTGCAGGGACAATCACAATAACTGACAATTTGACATGTTTATTTATACTCTTGATTGGTTGTTGATCTCCAAACACATGTATCAAGCCAGCCTGCATAGAATTAATCATTCATGACCCATAACAATGCAAACAAGTGCCTGGAGTGTTAAATCATGCTATTACCTGTACATACAAACCATCACCTCCAGTTAAGATTTCCATTTTACTGTCATGTTAACAGACAAGACCCAGACCCAGAAGTCTAGTCAGAATTACCTGATCTAGGTTTTTGAAGAGCAAGATATCTTTACATGCCTCCTGCAGTCTGCATCGCTGTTCATCAGTTTTTGGATGAACTACCTTTAACAGAAAGTAAAGCAAAACTGTCATGACAACAAAGAAATATGATTACAGACTGAACCTTCACTTCAGAGTGAAAAAAAAAGAACACAATTTAAGAGTGTCAAAGTATACAGTTCTTTTTTGTTGTTTGCATAAACAGTATTCATATACAAACATACAATGCAAGACATACTGAAGGAGACACAAGGAATATATTATGAGACAATTAATACACGCAAAATATCTGCCAAGAAAGACAAGAAAGAAGATCCCTTCTCCTTTCCCTTCCCTTTTAACTCAGTCACAGATATGATCAAGTCTTGAGCATTTGGAACAGAGGAAAAAATGAATAGTGTTCTTTCTGAACTCTGGCCATATTAGTACCAATGTACTTATTGTTGCCATAAATAATGTGTATCTCAGCTCATCTAATAACAGAAGTTACCTAAGAAGTGTTTTTTGGATTGGTTGGTTGTTTTCATTTTCCAGCAAAACGACTTAAATAAAAGCTTTGCCATTTAAGAGGGGATTTTTTGTTACTTCTTTCCAATGATAAACACCTTATCACGTTAAAGGAATCAACAGTCACTGTGTCATTAAAATGTTGGAATTATGAAAGCATATATAAATGTACTAATTTCCTCACATTCACCATATTAACTATATTTCTGGAATAACAAGGATTCCAAAAAAGCATTACATTAGCAGGCATTTCTAAAAATTCACTGTCCAAAGTTGAGCAGATCTCAGATCTTTGTTTTAAAAGAAAATCGAATGTTGGATCAGCAGTCAGGAAAATTAAGACTTTTGATGGAATAAATGTATCCAGGTTTACAAGCATTTCAATGATCAGACACAGTCTTCTTTTTATAGCATCTTATTTATGAAGTTATTTATTTTCTACTAAAAAAGAAGATAAGACTTAGATTTTCACTGCAGAAGTGCAAGCATCCTTGAGATGGAATCTGGAAACAGAACACCAGAAGTCCTGAGAGAAAATATTTGACCCTCATCAGCCATGCACAGGATTTGCTCACATAAAAGCATCTCTGAAGAAATAATTACATTATCTGGACTTGCAATTCCTAGAAATTCCCAACTTTCAAAAACAATAGAACAACAGGTGGCCACAGTCTCAAAATATTTCAACAAAGTATTTCTCCTACCCAGGCAGAACTGCTTTGAAAGGCTGTAAAAAGCATGTGAGGAATTTTAAGCACCCATGAAGAAACAGCTGTGGGAAAGCTTAAATAAATCTTCACAACAATTGCCTCAATAACCTTTAAGATAATTAGGAAAGGAAAATATAAAAAATTTTAAAGATGGTAGACTAGAGCAGAGCTCTTTGAGTCCTTTGAAGTAAAATTATACTAAAGCCATAGTGACTAAACAAGTGCGTGAAACAAAGTAGCCCTGCATTTCAGAGTAGTGTCACTTTGTCAATGTCAACATACCATACAGCCTCTCAGAACAAAATGAACAAGTGGTAGGGAAAAGGTGACATACAGACATCTGCTTGTCAAGCTGTGGAGATAAACATGCATGATGCAATTCACTCATTCTTACCCTTTGTTCTGTATCTTCTTCCTCTTCATCTGGATTGAAAGCTTCAGCACAAACTTGGATGAAAAAGAGAGAGGAAATTAGTAAAGAAAAGCAATTACATGAGAACATCAAACAAATCAACTCTAAATTCCTTTCTTCTATACATTCTTTACCTACAGAAAAAACAAAATTTTTGGTTTAATGTCATTACAGTGTCAGAGGCTTAAGTCCATTCTCTGAGCAGGCACAGTGTGGCTTTTCTCAAAACTCTCCTGTAAAAAGAGTAACTTACAATAGAAAATAATCTTGCCTAGTGAGTATTGCATAGCATGCACATAGATTTCCTTTCCATTCTTACGAAAGCATAGCAATCCCCATTCAGGGGGGAAATACTGGAGCTACATTGCTTTGCTCGTTGCAGTGCAATGTAGATAGCAAAACACACTAAAAAAAAATTTAAAAAAAGAGTCCAAAGAGACATGTGGCACTCACTCCACCTCAAGCAAGATGTGAGAGCATGTACATTGTGTTTTTCCATACAGACAAATAACGTTTACAGAGAAATTAACCTGCGATATGAACAATCAGCTTGACCAGTTTATTCCTCTCCTGCATATGCTCCTATATTTTACTATATTTGAATCAAATGAATGTCAAGTTGTGATAGAAAACCAACTTTAAAAATACCCAAGGTGATTTTTCAAAAAAGGATGAGAACATTTGTGGAAAGCATACACTGTGGCGCACAGGAACAAGGCTCTGCCAAACATCATCACAGCTACCAGATCAATTTGAAGAGAGGCAATGATTATGGCAAGCTAAAATTTCAGACCATTTTTGTTTGGTTTCAATGCTTCAGGAAAGGCTTATCTTCACTTACCAGTTGCTTTGTTACACAGTTTTACAATACTAAGCACAGACACCTTCAGCTGCCAAAAGCCCACAGGACTAGCTCATACTTTCTTAATTTGTGGACATTTGCGGTTCTTAATGTCAAAGTGAACTCTACATTCTAACTAGCTGTTAACAGTCAGAGAAAGTGAGTCAGTCCTGTTTTCATCCAGTTCTTCTTTTACTTTAATAAGGGTGGTCCTACTTCTGAGGCTATACATTACTTGTAAAATTTTACAAGGAAACAGAGACAAGCATTTTTCTTTGTACTTTATCCAGCATCCTGACAATACTGAAGGCTTGGCAGAATTCCCAGAAGCTCACTGCAGTGACATCTAACCACCGAATGGACTTAGAAAGTATAAATAAAAATAAGCAGATTTAAAAAAATAAATAAAAATCCAGAAGGCCTAGCTAGCATTCAGCAACTTGCAAATACTTAGAAAATGCTTACAGGAATATTGACCTTGTCATCATGGTTTAAAAAGGACTATAAAAATACACAAGTCCAGCACATTTTGCTAGGAAAAGAGTTGATTTTTTTATTCTTTTCTTGCCCTCTGACTAAAAGATACAGGCCTTTCCTAGCATATTACATTTTAACTTTGTTTTGTTTTTCCTGGAGAGGCTGAAGAGACTGGAATTCAATACAATCACCTCATTTATCAAATCACAATGTAAAAACTCAATCATGTACTCATTAGGCATTGGTACTGCTCAGATGATAATCTCAGTGTTGTATTGCACCACTGAACAGCCCAGAAATGGTGCACTAAGAGTGCACCTAGAACACACGTGCCTTTAGTTCAACAGAGTGCTCCACCCACACTAAGGGCAGACACCTTACAAATGATAACCAGCATTCTTCCCCAGCTGGAAAAAAAAAAAAGTATATTCCACCACAGAGTCCAAAAATGACCATATGATGGGAGGGCAGATGCTTGCAAAGCTGCAGAACTTGGAGTGATAGGCAAAGATCCACTTAATATGCCATACAAAGGCACTCACAAAGACAGCATTTTAGCATTTCAGTCCAAAAGCTTTCCCCTACCTTTCACTTTACAGTAGGAATCAAAGTCTATTGTGAAAGCATTGGATTTTCTAATAAGGAACATTTTCTTAGAAGAGAGACTTCCTGGTTTAAACAGTATGATGAAACTGGAGACAAGAAGTATCTTTATTCTTTACAACCAGCATATCTTAGCAGTACCTAGAGTTCAAATCTTTATTATGCACTATAGCACGTACTATCAATACACTTCTGTATGCTTCTGAAAGCACCTGGCACATTCAAGCTGTGTGTCTGTGAATTCAGAGATCACTGTACTGTACTATATCATTCTATTATTTAAATTCTCACAACTAAACTGGCAATTAGATTTTGTTCCTGCCTCAACTGCAGGGAAGCTATTGCTTAGAATATGCTTTGAAACTGAGAAATGCTCTTCAAAATTTCCTTGGGAAAACAAGTTTAATTACCACAGCTAAGACGATAGTGTTGGAGCAAAACTTATCTTAAAACATGCATCAAATCAAAACAACACAGCTATCAAACCACTTTGGCTGGAATTTGTACCTGCAAGTCTTCCCTATTTCATCTTGCCCAGCAAGGGGGTAAATAGCTTCATAAAGTCCACTAAGGATACAGACTAGGACTTAGGGACTTCGTGCCCTTCCCTTATATATGGAAATCACTTCGTCTATAGCGCCCATGAATGGGCATCACAGAAATACAGCAAAAATACTACTTCTTCCCATGCTGTCACAGAAAAGCTTTCCATTACACTTTTTGTTCTTTGGTCTCCTGCTGGGATTTCTTAATTCATGTGGAAGTGGTATGAAAGACATTCTGGGCTTTGACTGACAGCTCTAACTGACAGGACTTTATTTACTTGGAGGCAGAGCTCTAACACCTAATGTAACATATCTGTTGTCGGATGATTAAAAAAGGGGAGAGAGACAAAAGTGATTAATTCTGACCTCAAGCTTAAATTAATAGTCATATGCTAGAAAGCTTTCCAGCCTACTCATAACAACAATAGCATTTTCCAAATACTTTAAACCATGACTAATGCAAAGAAAAGGAGAACATTACATCAACACCAACCCATGGTTTATGTCGTAATAAACTCAGTTTTTCTTTCCACTATTTTTAATTAGTAAATTACTTGTGGAAGTCTGTACTGGTGAACATATTACCTGTCAAGATATGCGTGTCTGTCCTACCTTCTATATGTTTCATGTTATCTGTGCTCAGTGTCGCTTCTCTGTTCTTCTGACTGAAAAGAACCCCCATAACTACCCTAAACTCTGACAATCCCTGACAGAAACCTACAGAAGTCAATTTCAGGACTATTGAAGGTTAGTCATTTGCACTGCCAGTCCCAGTAAAAGCCATTTGATATTGCATCTTGACAGAGTGAAAACATACTTGCCCCAGAATTTCACACATGGCTGAATTAACATTTTAACTATTTCTGTATCCCAGTAAAACAGGTACTCCAATGCAAGCTTATTCTCATAAGATTATCCTGAAGAAACATGTTTGTAGCATCTTTCCAGACTCATTTAAACAGCAGTTGGAAGGGACTTCCCTCTGAAGGTTACCCTACCCCTTAAAAGGGGAGCTATTTGCAATGCTAGATTGGGGCAGACCTGAAAACCTCTTTGGGCAAAGACTGCACATCTCTCTGGCTAACCTGCTCCACTGCTGCACCACCCTCCTAAAGCTCACAAACATTTTGATGCAATTTGAAGTGACTTCTGAAATCACACCTTTCCTATGTGAGATTTTCAGCACAACACTGCCCTTCAGCAAACACTAAGTATGAATGCATCAGTGAAAGTTCTGTACAAGTGTGATACACACCCCAGTTACGTATTTCCAATACCACAGCTGTAACAGCATATATCATGCAGACCAAGTTTCCTGCCAAATCTACCCACATAGTTCAAATAGCTTTGGAACAAAGTTTTCAATATTAGAAGCTTTAAGATAAAAAGAAATTCAGGCTTTTATCCTACATTTAGTCTCAGCTTCTGCAGCTTCTACAGCTAGTTTAGCTTTTTGCTCATGCAGCACCTTCTTTGGCTTTCAAAACCAGGCACATCTGTTAACACTTCTGAAGGCTCAGAAATGATACAACTCCATCGCTGTTTTGTCATGCAGGTGACAGCATCTGAAAGCCACAAAGATCTTTCTAGCTGAAGCAATGACATAAGCAGTGGATGGGTGAGGCGGAAGCAAGGAGTGGGGAGAGAATGAGCAGTAGAAAGAAAAGTTTGCCAGTACAAACATCACCTTTATTTATGCAGATTTTAATCTTTCCCAAGATAATACTGTTCTGCAAAATATCTGTTTTGCCAAGATCAAAGTCCTTGCACTGTATGCAAATGTGCATAATAGTTCAGTATATATCTCCTGTAAGTATGCAAATGTGCATAATAGTTCAGTATTTATCTCCTGTAAGAAAATAAAGCCTTTGTGAGGAATGAAAACCAACCATCCTGGTAGCTGAGGCATCACTGTTACTTTTTTCAGAGTAATAGCCAAAAGGATGAGGCCTGAACACCTTCAGACACATAAGAGGAGGGAAAATTTTCACACTGGACATGAAAATTCTGTATTTTAAGTAAGGTGAATGTATTTTTAACATTTCTGTTGTTATGGGAAGAAATAGCAAAGACATGCTGTGTCATATTCTGCTTGCAGTTCTGGATAGCACTTATTGTACAACGTGAAATCCAATCCACTCATCTTACAAGGATGTACTGCACCTCCAACTGATCCTACGAGACCCATCAAAGAAAATCCACCCGGAGTAGCACATGCAGAACAACTTTTCCTGTTATTTATTCAGATCAGTAACCTTGCACTGCATTTAAGGTGATATACTTTGCATCTGAGTTTGCCAAAGCTTCAAACATTTTCTAAGTCTGTCTCTCAAGGAACATGCATAACCTCTTCTAGGAACACTACACCAGCTGGAAAGGTGACCACTTCCAGTGGCTTGTCATTCCCTTTGACAGCTGAGTTTCTACAGCAGGAATTTCCAAAATGATGTAGTTAAGATGAACACAGGAAGCTTAAACAGAGCTTATACATAGGTCTTTGCTGGCACAGCTCAATGTGATTTTCTGCACTTGGGAAACAAGTTTGCTCTCACTTCTCTTGCAGGATAGCAACTTTTTTGGTTTAGAAATTGCACTTAGTTTCCTGAGATGAAGCTCTTACCATGTCAAAGCAGAGGACAGACTCATATCTCGATCCAGCAAGTGGGAAACAGAACCTGCACCCATTAGTACTACCTGAACAATTTTCCCACTTACAACAGTTAGAATGAAAAGAAACACTGAAGTGTGGCAGACAGTTAAGCCATCTGCAGGAAAATCAGTTGTTTCAGCCTTCAATTCACTAATGAGAACTCACTGAAAACAAGTGTAATTTTTTAGTTAAAATAATGGCATTGCACCAGCCGAAAACTCACATCTCAAGTCTTAGACTCCTCTCGCTTGTTCTCTCTCTCTTACTTTATGTGCCACATGAAAATCCCCAGATGCAGGAGTACCCACAGCAGTATCACCTCCTGACTTCACTCTTAATTCTCAAGGAGGCATAGCCGAGACATGACTTACAATGACTGGGATTTGAGCAAAGAACAGCTCCTCAAACCTCTGTCAAATACCACCGCAGAATATTCAAACACACAACCGCCTGCATGGCCACACATGTCAAATCAAGTGGTAAGAAGTATCTAGCAATAAATTCAGGTGGGAAAGGAAAAGAAAGGATTTTCAGTTCTGGAAACAGCTTCAAATTTCATTTAAAGTTAAAAGGAAATTAAAGGAAAATCAACTGGGTTCTTCACAGGCAGAGTTACTCTGCATTACAGATTATCTACAAAGATATGAAGACACTCAGCTTGGCTGTGCCAAACCAGCTCAGTCCAGCAAGGATTACAGCTTCAGCTCCACGCATATTCCTCAAGTCTGCTCAGGCTGGAAAGCTGCAGAGATCACTTTGTCAGGTAAAGAGGCCTATGAGACATTGGGCCTATAAGGCCCTAAAACCCTCCACTGTCTTACCCAGCTCTGCTAAAAGCCAGCGTTGCCTCTCTCTACTCCTGTACGTACACAGCAACAGGTGGAAATGTTCACTCAGCTTACCCAAAGCTTTACTTGTACCCTGAATTGAGCTTGAAAATGCCCATCTCTGATGTGCGCTTTGGACCTTGCGGTAAGAGATGAGTCTTCATAAAACAAAACAACAAAAAGCTTTCTCATGTTACAGGACTAATTAAAAAACAAGAAAGTTTTCCATGTGGCAGTATCAAAGAACTTCACAGGTCTGACAAGGTAGCAACCAAAACCAAAATATTGCCCCTTCGATTTCTAAACAGTAATTTACAGTTTGCTACATCTGTTTCCAACTCCCTTTACTACATTTAAACAAAACTCTTTAAATGGCAGCAGGGTGCTCTAGTGTTAGCATTATTCCCTGCGGTGCAACCTAAGAAATGCAAATGAAGCAAGCTTTATTCTTACAAGTTAAGAAAGCTGAAGACTGAAATGGATAAACATGCTGCTGACCTTGTTCAAGCCTTCTAAGAGAGCCTTACCGATGAGATAGTCATCCATAAAAAAGGTCTCCTGGAAAACATGATGCTACTACTATTTCAGAGCACCCAGATTCACAATTGTAGAAGTAAGCCTTCTGCTTTAATGATCTTCTGGTTTAGCCCACCAGATAAACCTTGCCACATCTCTAAATGGTTACATAAGCAAGGCAGATAAAACCAGAAATTAAGCACCAGTAACGTTCATGATGTGCCTGATAAACACTGTGACACTTTATCTCAGTCAGAAACAGCATGAAGAATGTTCATTTTACATTCAGGTTACACCAAAACAAGTTCCAAGAAATGGCTCAAGTATATACCTTTCAAAAAACCCACAGGTATCATACAGACTTTTAGCTGCAAACAGTATAGAGAAGAGATAATCTACCTGAGGAATAAAACAGAAAAAGTATTTCCCCAGCCTAGAAATAAGAAATTCTCTTTCAATTTCCAGATCGAGGCATTTTCTGGTTTTATACTTGCAATTCTGGTATGTGAATTGCTAAGCCTGCAATAAAGCACATATTTTAAAGGAACTACCAAAATAGTGGGAAAAGGAAAGTATTAGAGCAGAGCAGCTATTCAGCAATGAGTATTACCTACATCTTCATGACATCTGTCATGACAGGGAAGTGAAGGATGTCAAAGTGTTAGAAGGCATTTCTGAAATTAACGGTTCAGCAACTCAGATATGATTTTTGGAAGCTGTCTTTTGAGCCCATCTTGTGACACACATTTTGAGGTTTCCTCCAGAGTGTTTGCTTCGCATTTCTTGTGCACAACAAACCATGTGGGAATATTTTCATTTGGGCTTTAATTCACCTGTTAAAAAACAGCTTGGGCTCCAAAAGGACAAAAAAAAAAAAAAANCCATCTCACCTCAAAAAAGAAAATTAAATTCCAACCCCTCAAAAATTTAGAGATTTAAATTTTCTTTTAGAAAAGTATTTATGTATCTAAAGGTAGACTAATATTTATGTAGACTTTTTAATGATCTTTACAGTAAAGGAGTTAATGAAATTTAATTACCTGCATGTTCTGCCACATGAATACTTGGAAAAACTGTTCCATACTGCATTAGTTGCTTAATAAATGTGCATAGCTATACCTTATTCACCCAGTTAATAAGGAGGACTAATCTGTGTTAAAACATTTGACTTCAGATGAACAACTTTTAATTGTTATGTAACACTATAGGCACGAACAACTATTTAGAAAGAAGAAAGAAAGAAGAAGAAAACTCAATTAATTAAACTCCACTGTAGCCCTTTTATATTACACTGAGTAGACTGGATCAGATTTTGTCTGACCAGGTACTGGACTGACTGTTTAAATAAGGATGCTCACTGAGTGTTGTGTTTCTTTTTATGTTATAAAAGAATTTGCAATTACAAGCAGAATTATTCACAACAGTGTGAAAGCCAAGTCACTGTGAAGTCACGACTGTTAATTTCCAAAAATAAGCTTTTCATTATTCATTGAATGCCAATTACATGCCAAGAATTTTTAACTAAGTCTCAATATTGCAAAGGGAGAAAATAAGCTTTTTTGTTTTGTTTTGTTTAATGAATAATGATTCAGGCACTTTCTTACAGGAGAGCACCCACACAATTTATCACCACTTTCATATGTCATCCCACACACTTGGCTTCTGCTCATATCAACATTTTTCAAAATGAATTATTTTCACTCTAGTTATGATATCAGTTTTGCAATCATTAGGGCTAGAAAAAATGATAGAAGCATGAGGCTGTTGAAATCTGTCTGTGCTATTCGTAAAAATGTGAAGTTTTGAACTCAGAGACTCTCACAATTTATTATCTGCCTGAAAACCTTTCAGCAGAAGTTACTGTGCCATTAGTTTTGAAAGACAGCAAATAATCAATATAGAAGTTCATTAAATAGCTACAACAGAAGAAACCAGATCATGATTTTCAAGTCATCCTCTAGTAAACAGTCTGATAAGTAGAAAGCAAAGAGAATGGCACAGAGAAAGTTAGTCTCTCAGCCTTCCTCTCTCGATGATTTGAAGTGATGAGGTTTTACTAGGTAGCATCCTGCAAGAGAAAATACTCAGAACAACCTCACAAACAAAGTGTTGCTTTGTGCTTCACTGCTATTATTTAGATGCCCTAGTTTAACAGGATCCCAAAACTGCATTTTTTACCAAATAGTAGCATACTGCATGACAATGATTAATACAAAAGCTTTCTTAGAAAATGATTTTTTAAAAGCTGTCATTGTAAAAGCCTAAAAGCTACTGAAAAGATTTTACCATGCAGAATATTATCCAATCCTGACACCTCAACCTGCCAGAGTGTGAAGAAAATGCTGTATCTCACCAGAAAGCCCAGAGAGAGATCAGACTTTAGCAACATATCTACTTCATATGATAGCTCATCTGCGTTAGGAGCCTGAAGAATTAAGAGTTCAAGGTAAAGAGTCCCCCTTTGTAAAGATGGGGAACAGAAGATCCAGTGAGTTTGAACATCCAATGGCCATACAGACATTTTATGAAAGTTCATCTTATGAGAAAAGAAAAAGCCAGAAACTGTCAGGACATTGATTTAAACATTATTCAAATACAAAATTCTATACCTACACCTGCTAAAAATATAATCTTAAAGTGATGTATGAGGACGGATTAAAAACAAAACAACACCAAAAAACCCCAACAAAAACAACAAACCAACCACACTGTCATATCAGATTGCTACAGAGAAGAGAAACATCAAAAATATTGATTACAAACTGAACAAGTGCTGGGGATAATGACAATGTTAAATGTCAGTATCTCCAATAATGTTAATGTTCACTATGTAGAGGAAAACAGGATTCAGTAACATTTAAACAAAATTATATTCTACATTTGTAAACATTTCTTCAGCAATCATACCTTAGCAGGGGACTTATCACCTGATTCCAGGGACAGCAGATTTGATCCTTCTTGCCTCCCTGAGTCTCTACTGAAAGCTACCCAACCAAAAGAACTAACTGAAGCAAGTCTGGTTCACTTGATTACTGTTTATATTAACATGAACACTGTCACAGATCCTGACAGTCACCTTACTTTCTTAGTATAAAAATAATAGGGAAATAACGATCATAACCTGCTTCCCTAGGTTATATAATTAAATCTTTCTGCCTAAATAGTTGATGAATTTCAAAACTGTAATTTCATTCCTATCTCACAGAGGCCAAAGAAGATTGAGGAGGAAGCACAAGATGATGTAAAAGAGCTATGTAATATACCAGGTCACTCAGAAACAGAAATAATTGGAGAAAAGGTGAAAAACATGACACGTACGGGTGTCATATTTGTCATATTTTTTCTATCCTATGAGGAAGTCAGCAAGTCTGCTGGAGAGTGGGTGTTCTGTGGAATGAATCAAAGGTATCTAGAAATGGCAATATAAAAACCTAGCAAAAAAAGTACTTTTCTGAAACATACTAAAACTAAAAGAGGAGAAACTATGCTCAAGTGAGACTGTAGTAGGCGATGCACTCTTCATTCCAAAACCACAATTAACTTTCTTTCATTCATATACTGCCAGGAGCAAAATTCTCTTCAATGTTACATATCAGCTGTCAGTGGGACAACTATCAATGCTCTTTTCCCTCTAGTTTTGAAATAGTTTGGATATTTTTACTTGAGAAAGGAGGCATCATCCACTTCTCCCACCTCCCTGCATGCTGTATAGCCCTAACCAAGAACAGAGATACTCACAGCTATTCTCTGCAGTCTCTTTTACTACAGCTTTTTTTTTTTTTTTTTTTTTTTTTNTAACTTACAATACAATGCATTCCTTCTTTATTATTATTTCTAGGTAGGCTTTGTTCAGAGTTTGGTGGGGGTTTTCTTTGTTTTAACTCCTCCTGCAAAATACAGTATCTAGTGTGGAAACTGTCCCAAGTTAACTACATGTTTTCTACAGAAAAGTGACTAACAAAATAAAGTTTGTCAGAAGCCCCTATGCTTGAAGGAAGATCAAGAAATTAAATCAAATAAGTGTGAATTTCAACCCAGTCAAACATTCCTTGGGAGGAAGGAATCTGTAAGGTTTTCAGGCCATGCAAACCAAGCCTGGGCAGACTGAGTCAGTCAGCAAGCCATGTAACACGAGTTACTCATGCTAGCAGAAGGCTCAGACATTGCTAATTCACTTAAAGCAGCAGCCAGGTGACTGTTCTTGTGGGTAATTAGCACTGAAATCGCCCGTGGCACCACAGTCAATGGCATCCTACACCCAGGAGATGTTTAAATTAGTGAATTGCTTAGTTTTGGGTTTTTTTCTTCTTAGTTTCTACAAAGGCATAACTTAGGAATTTGCAAACAAGATTATTTTACTCAAGTCAGCCACCAGCTCGGATACAAATTAGAAATGATCAACAGCGCTTGGGCTTTGTGCACACACCACAGAACCTCAACATGTTACCTGGCCAAACAGGCTATAGGCAAGTTAACTGTTCATTAGATTTATTCTAGGGGAACATTAAGCTCTCATTTCTTCCTCTTCCTCCTAGCATTTTCTGGAAAAGGCTGTTTCTCTTCATGAGAGCACTATTTTACCACTCTGCACACTTCTATAAATAATTCCATGAACATGATTAGATAAGTTCCCCTTTTCCAGGATGACCCTCCTGCACAGTCTGTGGAGTTCTCACCCTGGGACCCCTGCTTCACTGACTGAATCTCAAGACCAGCACACAGAGTCATGTTTCTGTGGCCAAGAAACACACAGGATTCCCTGCAGAGCCTTTATAGCTGTCTAACCACTTGGAAGAGTTTAATGCCAAGAAATCCAACACCATCCTATCCCTCCCCATCAGGGAATACACCAGCTTAGGAGACAAATGAGTAGCAAACATTCCAGAAATGGGGAGCATAAGTGAGCAGAATGAGTCCCTGCGTTCTCAGCACTACAGGGTGAGAAAGATGAAATAGCATGTGAGAACATGCCCCAGGTTTAGATGTTTTATAACTAAAAATAAACATCTAAATGAAAATTCAGGGGGTATATGTAGCCTTAGAATTTGCATTAGTCTACCAAGGGAATCACGATCATCCTGTTATCTTTAGGCAGCTTCCTGTTATCTTTAGGCAGCTAACCACTACTGACAAGGAGTAATTTAATACTGAGGACATTAATAAAGCACTTTAAAAGAGACTCTGTAACTGCTATGTGTAAAAGAGGGTCATAAACAATTGTCAGACTCCAAGAGCATATGTCTAGTTGAACCATTCACCAGAATGATTATTAGCCTGTCCTAAACTGTATGTATAATGTAGGCAATTATTATATTTTACTTTGATTAGAATAACCATTTTTGTAACTTTCATTCCTGACCTACTGAACAAGGAGAGCAATGCCATCATCCTCTAGACAGCCAAATGCTTAAAAGAAAAGAAACACTGTTTGAATTTTAGGTCTTTTATTTAATATATCCGGTATTAGTTTTTAAATTCTTCTGGTTTTTTTCTTTCAATTTACAATTTTGTGCATGTAAACCTCAACACAGGCAAACAGTTCAGCTCTGCTCCTTACTCCCCTTACAAATGCACACTGCACCGGAACCACAACCATAGCCAGTAGGACTGACAAGGTTTGACATCCACTAGGAGAAAGTTCGTCTGAACAGACCAGAAAATAATACACTAAACGCAATTACAAAAAAATTGTGTCAGATCTTCTCCATCATTTGTTCTGCTTTACTTAATTAGTTAAAAACAGCTGCATTTTGATACTACATTGAGTAATCCATAATGCAATACTGGTTTGTTATTTGTTGACTTCTAAAGAAAAAAGAAATCTTATAAAAACTGCAGGGAAAAGTTTCTTAAAACCTAACACATCTACCAAGGAAATCAAATCAAACTCAGAGCATTCAAACCAACAAATCAGTCATTCATTTTATGCAAGGGAATATAAAATGTGCCTATCATAGCAGGGGACTGAGTTCAATAATCCAGGAGAACCTGCCAGTCTTGCTCCTATTTGGGTAACTTCTTGACAGACTCAGCAGGCATGGAGTGCCAAAAACCCAACCAACCAACTCCCTCCCCACCCCAAACCAGTAGGTTTCTGTACAATTCCTGCCAAGAGGATGGGGTCTCCTTGGATATGCACAGATACTGTTTGCACCTTTTTCACAATTTAACAAATCCCACACTGATAATGACCTGCACAGTGTATAAATGTTTTTCATAATAAAAAATATTCTAACACACAGTAATAAAACATACATAGTCTATTAATGTTTGTCTCCATGATAATGCTAACATGTACTGTAACCTCTGAATTAGTCTAACTCTTCTTAGAGCAGCAGTGTTGTTAAGCATCTAAGCAGTCCCCCTTAATCTAATTGCCTAAGTCAGCAACTCAATTTTACCTTAGCTATTTTGCTGTTCACATTAACCTTTAGACCCCAACAGCAAAGGGACCTCTTTAACTCAGAGTAGCTCAGTACTACGAGAGCATCAATATTACATTTCAGTACTGAAGATTTAAAAATATTACCATTGCCCTCTGATTAAGGCTCAACTTCTTTTTCCAGCAATAATTCAGCCTTTAAGTTTAAATCTGAGATCCAGTCATTTCTCGTTCGTAAGATTTCACTCTGTCAGCAGGTTCCAGGATGGATTAGTTTAATTAGCAGAGAAATGAAAATGTCTTGAGACTCTCCAGATTAAGATACTCTACAATGCATGACTTCCTATATTTACTATTAGAGTATCAAACTCCATTACTCAAGATACAATTTAGACTTGTCTAAACCCTCATTTAATAATGAAAATTGAAAGTGCTGGCAGTTTTGGTTTCAGAGTTATGAAGTTCTCATTATACTCACAAGTACTTGTATGCAGTGGCATAAATACACAGGCATACCCTCAATCATACTCAACCCACTAGTAGTAAAGCAACTGAACTGCATGGGTATAAGGACATTTTGCACATAGAAATAAACATGCATGTATCTCATATATACATATATATATAAAATATACCATATATATATTATCAATAATGTCCCAGCACACCTATCATACCAAAGAACACGTCAGATAGTATACACAGGTTACAAACCTAGTAGACTTGAGCTGAAAATTAGCAATAGGTATAAACAATAAGGCAGTCATGAAAGGTAAGGTCATTTTTAATACAATTTCTTTAGTCAAATATACATTTCAAAACCTTTTCAGAACATTAAATTCTTAAGAGGAAATCATACCTGATACTCTTCTGTTGTATCTGTTAACAACTGGAGCTGCAAAATAAAGAAATCAAAATTACAAATGCTATTTATTACTACTAATTCATCATCCTGCATAATCAAGATATATTTTTACTACACAAATTCCATACAAATCTCTCAAATTCTTTTTTAATGCACTTGACAGACAGTAAGTACTTATTCAAAGTTAAGACTTGATTTTCTAGAAGGTCACTACATGCTAAGATGGAGGGTAAACAGTTTGGTGTTTGTTTTTTTTACTCAATTCTGAAAAAATATACCCCTGCTGAGATTACCCAATCTTAACCTATCATCAGGTCCAGTCCACTTTCCTTAGCATTTTTATAAAACACTCAAGCACTTTTAAGTTAGCTATACCTACTTAACATGGAACAAAAGCTGATGAAACTTATTAGCTAAGCCATTCTATACACCTACAGAACTCAAGCCCTGTAACTGCTGAGGCAGGGCTCCCCTGCTAACTCCAATCATCTACCCATGACAAAGGCTATCTTCCAGAAGGGCACACATTTAAACTGAAAAATTCTGAGGTGGAGGATTATTGCTTCATTGCCTCTTTGTTCGTACTGTTAGGTACACAAGGTATATAAACTTTCCTCTAATTTGGGATGCGCTTCCCGATTTTCACTATTCACACACACTTGAACATTAAGCCTTTAGTAAAGTCACCTTACTATCTTTGTGAATTGTTTGTCTCAACACACACACAAAAAATAATAAAAAACAACCAATCTGTAAAACTTCATTCAGAACAAAACCGAAACACCATGCTCCCCTTCATCACTAACAACCAAAGTAATCCTATTCTGAATGCAACTCCTTCCCCCATTCCTCCTCCCCTCAACTGATAACTGCCTTTTTCCTGATACCACCAGCGACCTTTCTATTCCATTCTTTAAACATTTAAATACTAGAATCAACACATATGCATCACAGAGCCAGATTAACGTGCTACTAAAATCTTAATATTCCCATCATTTCTTAGAAGTTATAAACTTTTGAGTATCTCAGTACCAGCAGAACATGAAGAACTATGCTTTCTTAGCAAAGAACTCAGCTTCTTTTGAGCATTTACAACCACTCTGTCTGCAGTAAAACACATAACTGAAAATAATACCAGAAAAACAGATTATTCATGTGTATTCTTTTGTAATGAGAAAGGAAATCAGATGAAAGATGAGGTTGGGGAGGAGGAAAACAGTTAGGATACATCCATAGAGTTTTCAGTGATATCGATCAACAAGGAGACAATGCTCAGCTTAGAATCTAAGGATTAAAAGCAAGATTTTACAGTTTAGACTGAAATCTAAACTTCTATGACATGGCATAACCCTTATAAAAATAACAATGATACAGCCTTTCCCCTGCATCAAGCTTGAAAAGCTTCGAAAAAACTGAATGATAAACCTGAGAATTCAAGGAACTATTTTCAACCTATAAGCAATTTTTGACAGCAGCAGCCAGCCCTTCCTACAGAAAGGACAGCATATAATGCACTCCTCAAAGGACACCATGGATGCAAGAAGTTTGCATCACCTTAAGGCGAGAGAAGCATGTGGAGCAAGGATCCATTCTGGTTTATTAAACAATAAATTCCCTGAGCTGAAAATATTCCTACATTTTGCTCTGTTCTTAATTATTCCAAATTGAAAAATTCCACTGTGGCCACCAGTTGTGACAGAATACTGCTCTAGACATTCATTTACCCTGCAACAGCACATTCATTCTTCTATTTTTTTGACCTGGTTTAACTGAGTTACTACTCAAAGCTGACAAGTAAATTAAGAGCTTATCTAGAGACACAGGAAAATACCTACAAGTTCTAAAATGCTGAAGAACAACAGGACCAAAACCAATTAGTTCAGTTCTCATTACAAAGTGATTTATTACAAGTGAAATACTAAATTTAAAACATAATTTGCTAAGTTTGTAGTAAAAGCACCTCATCTAGATCATAACAGCTTCAATTAAATTATTAACTAGTGTCGTATATGGATGTGGACACTTTAAATCACCCCACAGACTCATTACAGTTGGAAAAGACCTCCGAGATCAATTCTAACCATTAACCTAACCCTACCATGCTCACCACTAAATCATGACCCCAGATACAATATCTACCCTTTTTCTGAACACTTCCAAGGATGGTGATTCCATCACCTCCCTGGGTAGCCTGTTCCAATGCTCTAGAATCCCTTCCATAAAGAAGTTCTCCCCAATATCTAATCTGAACTCCCCTGGTACAACTTGAAGCCATTAGTAAATCCATCATTTTATTTTAGGCACTACCTTGCACATGCAGTCTTCTCCATTTTCCACTGCTACAGTCATTTCTTACTCATGTTTACAAATAACATTTCAATGCCTTTGAACTAATATACTACAGAAAATTCTGACATATTTTGGGTACCATAGAAAAAATCCACTTTTCAAAGACCAGGGCTTCTTGGCTTCTTTTAGAATCTTGATTATTTTATCCCATAGCAGGGTTCAGTGTCATCAAAACAGTACCAAGTTTTCCACAGGATTAAAAATGAGAAAAAAAAACCCATAACCTCTTAAGGACAGTTCAGAGAGTACTATTATTCTGCCTCCACAAAGCTTTTAAGATTAAAATGATAGTTTGCTTTTCTTACACCAGTGACAGCTTTAACATGTATAAAATTTCAGGTTCACTTTTATATGTTGTCAGAAGATGACTATTTTTATGCTAAAGAGATAAAATCTGATATTTCCTACTACAGAAGACAAGCATTTTCTCTTGTTCTGGCTTCCCAATGAAACACTCTCCTTGTTTATAACTGTTTTCAGTGTCACACAGACAGTATAGCCACTCCTATAGCATCCTTCTGTTTTGTCATTAGGAGGACATGGAGAAAAGCCATCAAGGATTGCTGAGAACAACTCATGAAGGTCTCACACCTAGATTAATCTGTGGACAGATTCCAAAAAATTAGATGAGGTGGAAAAGAATAATACATTTACAGTTAACCCAGCCTATTTCCTAGGGTGAACACTAAAGGGCATCTGATTTAAAGCACTCATGATGGATACACTAATCATAACCTCTTGCACCAGCACAGCCAGTAGAACACAGTAACAAGAACACTGTGATCCATCACACCAACCTGGTACCACTCAGCAGAGCTTCTTTCTTCAACAATAAAGAATTTCCCCCCTGCACACCAGCAGGCCACGTCTCAGGTCAATTATATGTTAATTGCACAAATTATGATGAGATTAAAAGATTTTGCTGTGAGATGATTGCATGCAAACTCTCCATTATGTCAAAACCTCAGGTGCAGCAATATCCAAGTTCAAAATGTGTCATACCTTTGGCACAGTCCCTGATTTTACTTGGCTCATGGGAGCCAAGACCCAGTAATTGGGTAAACACAACAAAAAACTGAGGTATATTAAACCACTGTACCAGAAGAGACCAAAACAGCCCAATTTCCTCCCTGGCAGCAAAAGGCAAGTGACGTTGGCAATGGAGCAGCTGATCAAGTGCTGCATTCCTGACTCTGGACAGCAATTCTACTCCACTGGTCAAGAGAAACCAAGAGTGACTGCTGAACATGTGCATATTTTCCACACTGTCAGGAGACACAAACTGAATTATGCACTAGATAAGAACACTCAACAGGGGCTGTTTCAGACAGAAAAAAAAAAATCCAGGTTTCTGGCTTTCTTTTTTATTTACAGTTGCAATTTCTAGAATCAGTTTTCTAGTTTAAAGCAAATACTTACTAAGTAATCAACTTTGGGTCAGTATCACTTAACCTCATTCATCATTCATCTTTTCCTGCACTGCGGGTGGAGGGACAACAAACAAACAAACAAGGAAACAAACAAACCAACCACACAAAAGAAACCCAAACAAAAACAAAGTTACTTCTCTATGCTACTCATAAGCATTACACAGCTACAGAAGACTCTAAAGCTTGAAATGAACAGAAAAATTGCAACAATCATTCTCCTAGCTATTGCTATCCTCTTCTTACACATACTAAGAACATTACATTCCTACAGAAAGGATAAATAAAACTCAAAAGATCAGTTCAGGGTCACAGGAAAAAAGCTCAGGGACAAACCAAGAACTGGCATTCCAGGCATGAGTTTAGAGTACTGGATATTACCACACTGCACTGGATACCTAGAAAAATTTCTTTCTCTTCCTGGACAAGAAGGAAGACTAGGACCTATGAACAATGTCTAATTACAATTATGGGGAAAATCCCCACATGCTGATTGTTTCTGATACTGATATAATTAATAGCAGTAGAATTAAGTTAAACTATTGTGCATACAAAAATCCAATACAGCTCTTTTGTGTTCAGCCAACTCAAAAATTTGTCAAAGGCCTCCTGATGAAAGATGGAGCAAAGTTTCTAGTACCAGTAGTATAGTACTCAGTAGTTCATACAGCATAGGCATAAAATATCAACTTTATTAAAACAAATTAGCAGAAACCAGTAATTTCCACAGGACTTTCCCATTGAATCAGAGCACAAAATCATCCTATGTGAACAGAGAGAACAAGAGAAACAGAATGTAAACTGTTCTTATTTAACAAGTCAATTAAGATTATCCAAGCAATATGTGAGTTAACACCATAAACTATTAAAGCTGAAATACCAGAAGCAGAGTGGAGAATAAATCTGAGGCGTGACTGCCTCTTTGGAATGTTGTATCAAGTTATGATAAGGAAGTGCTGGACTACAGCTGTCAAACTGTTTTTCTACACACTGAGAGGAACCCTCACAACTGTGAGAAAATTGGAAGATTCAAGTATCAATTTCTTAAGACTTCTAGTTATTAAAAAGTAATGCTGTAGCAGAACCAAGACTTTCATCATCAAATATGCAATGATACTTTATAAAAGTGAAATCTGAACTTGTTTTTCAAGAAGTAAGGAAAATATTGGGGTTCCCTGGGACTATAACTAATATCATAGTTACATATCCATGATTTCCTTCATGATGTCCCTTCTGGACAGTGGCATACTCCACTAACCCCTTCCAGAGCTCTGTTTGATAAGGTGGGGAATGTGAGTGAGGGTCCAAAGTACTATTTCAGAGGTTAGATCTGGAACCCAGCAGTCCAGATGTCAAATCTCTTCCAGAAAAGCAAAACAGAGAAACAGGCAAGACTTTCACAGGTGCCAACTTTTTCTTTCTATTCTCACCCCTCCCAGAGAGGACGGCAACTCAGAACCTGGTTAGAGACAAGCAGGAGAGATTCTGATGGTGTCAACTGAAGCATGCCAGCTATTTGGAGGAGGACAAAAGGTCAGGGCACAGAAGGGAGGAAGTGAGTTCTTTCAGAGGAAGTACAGGGGGAAGCATGGAACTTAAAAAAAAAATAGAAAAATTGAAACTGTGTTCCAAGATTGTTTGTTTACTCACATCTCACACCTACACTTTACTGTTCTGTAAGAGACTTCTACATCTATTAAGTTGGAAAACAATAACAAAACTATATATTAATATTAAACACTGTTTTCCTCTCTGCTACAGGAGAAATAATAGAGGCATAGGCACAATTTTTGTTCCCAATATTTAAAAATAGCTTTCATCTGTAGCAAGAGAATGAAATATAAAAACTAAGTAGCAACACATCCTGGTCTCGAATGTAATTGATTTTTTTTTTAAATTTGGACTTTACTGACAAAAAAATGAAAAAACACACTGCCATGAGCCCCTGATCCTTGCTTTCAGAGTTTTTTTTAGAACCTCTCTGACAGAAGGAATTTAATAAATACTTCTGAGGGAAAAGGTTAAGTCAACAAGAAAAATATCTATATCAGTTAAAAAAAGGATGTTTTACAAAGTTATTAAAGCTGTTGAGCTATTTTGAGTTGGCTCTTTTTGGTTTTTTTAAGGAGAGAAGAAAAATTCATATGTACTCTGGAATGGACAAGCTTTAAACAGCTGACAAATTCAGAATGATAAATCTTAACTCTCTGAAAGAAATCAGGGTGAACCTCTGGTTAAAATAGCTCTTCTTGACTAAGACATTGAGAGTTTAGTTTGTATGTTTTTAAATTAAGGACACTTTAGAAAAACATATCACTATTGCACTCATCTTATTCCAGGACTCAACGTGAACAGTCATACATCAAACCATTTTGATTATGTTTCTCAGCAGATACTAATTCAACACAAAGAAGAACCATGACCGTGTCACGCAACGAAGCCTGCTCTCAGAATTCAGGAGGTAACACAGCCTGACTGAAGCCTAAAGTACAGGAGAATGAATACCTATCAGGCAGCACTCCATATTATCTGACATTGCAATTGCATGACCCACACAGCCCTCTCCTATTTCTTGCTGACATGTCTCAGAGATCCAGCCAAACACAGCTCTTTACTTTTTGGCATTGACTTTTTATGAGAGTAATCTACAATATGAAGATCAAAGAGAGAGCAATAAGGCATGCAGTGGCTTCACAGACATCAAATTAGACAAATTCTCAGTGCTGAGGTACAGCCTCAACTGAAAGGACACATTTCACAGTGATTAAAGATATAACTGTATTCTGCAATGAAGATTGTCAGGAACTGAAATGAAAGACTTGGCAATTTTTTTCAAGGATTAGAAAGAAAATAATACACTGCACAGAAAATTAAGGATGCTGCAAAGGACTAGGAGAGTTAAGAAGCAACTGACAATCTTCAAAGTACTGTCAGAAAAGGCAGGACACTCTAAGGTATAGCAAAGCAAGACATAGTAAGTGAAAGAGGGACTTTTGCTTGGGCTTTAGGAGTAAGCTTAAAGAGGAAGGCATTTCAGAGATAGGGAAGCAAAGGAGCCACATAAGTAATATCACAAAAATTTTAAAAGCCAGAATGACATTAAGCTTACATTAGATGATAAAGTAAAGATTCTTAACATTTAGAAGTGACTTTTATAGGAATTCTCTGACCAAAAAAAAAAAAAAAAGCCAGAAAGGGTCAAATATGAGAGTAACAGTAACATCACATCAAGGAGAAATAACTGCAGGTTTCCTTAAGATAAATACTTCATACAGGAAAAGACACTTGCATCTTATCTAGGAACCACGGTGTATTTCCCAATCGATGCACTAGACATTATTATGAAGACTTTAATGAGAGTAACAACCCACTGAAGACCTCTCATGACAGGTAAGTAAGGTTCACCAGGCAACTTCTACACTCCTCCCTAGGGGAAATGGCACCAACACCTGTCCTCTGCAGCAACATCACCAAAATCAGCTCGAGGGAGGTTCAGACATAGCTCTTCCTCACTTTGACAGTACCCCCTCACTGCTGTCCTCTCCCAAACTTCATGAGCAACTCTGCTCTCAGTCTCATGATGATATGCTTTTCAAAAACACTCTTACCAATGGAGTAGTATCCTCAGGAAGAGCACAAAACCAACCTCTCAAAGTATATACACAGCACTTAAATAAGCACCTTTGTGAAGCCAGTAAACTCTCCGTAACAGCTAGGCCAGTAACTGACAGAAATATTACCCAGGCAATAGAACTACAATACCCAAACATAATCCAAATGTAGGTCTAGGGGGAAAAAAAAAATCTACATTAAAGTAATATGGATGAAGTGGAAAACGGCTCTAGTGTTTACACAGTCTCAGGTATAAAATTGTACAATTAAGTATGAGAAGGGTGGGAGACAAGCATGTCACAGCTATAGCAGTAACACTAGAAAGTTAAACAGTGTATGGATTTATGTATTTCACCCCTTCTGTCACTGTCTTTCCTATAACCTCTTCCCCCTGTACACAATCACTCAGTCCCTTCTCACACACCTCCATTCCCTCTGAGAAGGTAAAACAACTGTGAAAAGGAAAGTTACAATAACCATTCAAAAAGACACTCTTTTACTTTGTTTCAAAACCACACATACTTTGTTACTTCCAAGGTTTAATATATTCCTCCTACCAAGGCTTTACTCTGTATCTCAAGGACTGCCACAGAAGATGGTATATACCACGCACTTTCACAGCTGGAGCGTTGCTGCTTTCTAACAGCTAACTTCGGGTTTACAACACGCTATGTTGCAGTGCACCACTGATATTTCTGTCACTTTCCTCATTTCCTGGTTTTATACTACCCCTCCTACCTAAAATGAGCTTTTCCTAACACACTTCCCATAACATATTCAAATCTCACTTAAATACACACACCTACATAGACACTTACACAGCCTTTTCAATAAAAAACTCCTCAAATAACATTTAGACAGTCTACATTCCATTATTATCCAGGTGAAACGTTCCCCATACCCGAGGTGTATTTCAAGGCACAGCAAACGTTGCCTGTATTCCTAATATTTTTCCAGGTACCTTTGGCATTTAAGACAACTTCAGTAAGACATAATGCTGTATTCTTATATGGATGCATAATGAAGAGTTTATTTCCTCCTATATGCAAAGAAAGATTGCAATGGTCCACAGATATTCTGGTGGTTTAGGAGCGAAATAAAACCAAAAAGAGTAATTTTGACTGCCTCTCAGCTTCTACCAGAAAGCCAACCTTAATTTTACATTCACTGCATTGTATTTTATAAAGATTCCATCTGCTCTGTCTGTGGTACCCATTAATATTCAGAAGACATCTGCAGTGTGCAGACCAAGCTTTTAATTGGAATCATGTCACAGCTACCATCACACAACACTGAATGTAAATGTTGGCTATCTGCACTTGGCAGCTGCTTGGCAGGCTTATTATAAAGTCCTACTGAGACTGATAGCGTCTTCAAATAATGCGCTATCAGGACATAAAAGGTACCTTGAAAAATCAAATATTTACTATCATGAAAGTTTTCCAATGCCATCCATACCTAACATAGCACCTTAAACTATTTAAAAACAAAATATTGTCTGTATGCAGGCATAACTCCCAAAGAGAGTCAAAAAACTGATACAACTAAACACATCTTTCATTATGATAGGTATTTAAGCAAACCTCACGTGCACAAATGATGACAAGGAAAACTGAACTTCAGTGCAGCTGAAATTGTGTAGTGAAGCTCAAGGCATTTAGAAAAATCTAAAACTAGGGCATTGCTAAGCATGTAAGAGCACCTGAATAAAAGAATTTAACTAACAGGTGCGCTCAGTGATTTAAGACACTTCCCCACAATGTCAGACTCATTATTCTAGAATGAACAATATAGTTACTTTTCTTTTAAAGAAAAAAACCCCAACACTGAGTTAATAGCATCATTTGCTTCAAATCCTTGCCAAACCATGGTAACAAAATTCCATTTTCACAATCATCTACATATTTTCAGCTTGTCTTCTGTTAAGTTTCTGACAAACACGGCAGTCATCAGCAACCCATCCAGAGAAATGCATTTGTGTGTGCGTGTATACACCCACAACCTACAGTTATCTGTCCAGTATGTGCAATTAGTTGTCACACTGCCAAACCGATCTTATACATGTTCCAAATTATTTAAATCTTATCAGTAGGTAAAAAGCACATAGGAACTCTTGAGACCAGCAACACTTCTTTCCATGAAATATACATTTTCTTGGGGAATTTGTCTTCCACTGCCTTTGCTATAGTATAACAACAAATACTCTTAAATGAATCTCATGAAACTTCAAGACCATAGCTCATTGAGATACAGATATGTTGCCACAAAAATAATTACACAAGAAGAGGCAGCATCAGAACACAAAGTCATTGTGATCCAACTGTTCTATCCAGTGCCCTTCTCCAACAGACTAACTGGCTTAACAGACTCTTATCAGCTTTGGTACAGCTTCCAACACAAGTTAGTGAAGGGGAAGACACAAGTGTTTGTGATCAGGGCATACATACACACACAGTCAATCTCAGGCCTGCACTTGCACATCCATCACCACTTTAGAACATATTATGTGGGAAGAGCAACACAGGGTGGGGGAAACAAACGCAACACCACACCCAGAGAACAGAGCAAGGTTTCAGTCCCAAACCTGAGCACAGAATGAGCTGATCAATGACCACTGACTTTAGCAGCACTTCCAATCTATTTGAATGCAAAGAAAAAAAACATTGGTCTTAGCTTTTTCAGCAGTTACACACAGCTGGTCTGCTCAAGTTTGCACTAGAACAGAAAGGAAGAATTAACATGGGCAGTTAGGGATGAGATGCAGTATAAGCAGCTTTTTCTATTGCCTCTTAGCTATTTAGAGTCTCGGATAAAACAGACCAGAGTCACCATCACAGTCAGGTACTGTATCTCATGTGACAGCAAGGAACAACTACAACTGAACTAGTTCTACAAGAGAGCAATTTAGAAGAAAAATATGAAAGGGAAGATTTGAAGGTCAGCAAAACAACCAGCAACACTGACAGGGCATGGTGTTTTATATAGCTAGGACGGATGTTATGCAGCTATACTTGCCAGATCAACCTGAGCTCATGGTTGTATAATTAAAGGTACCTGGACAGGATTTAAGAATAGCATCCCACAGCTAAAACAGGCAGCACATAAAAGCCCATAGTTCTTTGGTTGGGTCACTTCTAATTTCATTACCAATTCCTACTGTCTACTGATTTGAATGATGAAACATAGTGTAATTTACATAGGACAAAGCTGGAATGGGTTGTGCTGTCATCTGATTTGATCTATGTAAAAGAGCAAGAAGAATTTCAATTAGAAACACTAGCATCAAGCATCACTTCAAGCTGATTCAGAGCCTAATCTCACATATCCACATTTAAATCAGGGCATAAGCACACTGTTATATGCTAGGCAAGACACACTATTTTCACAGTATCCTGGGCTGCATTAGGAGCACTGCTGCCAGGCTGAGGGAGGTGGGCCTGCCCTTCTACTCAGCCCTACTGAGGCTATACTTGGAGGAGTACTGTGTCCAGTTCCAGGCTCCCCAGTACAAGAGAGTTCTGCAATTTCATAAAGATACTCTAACAGCTCATTAAAACTCATACTTTTCTTCCAGTTTAAGTTCCAATGGCAAGAAGGCAAATAGAAGTAAACTTTGTTTGCATACAGATGCATTAAGGGACCTTTTTCCAGGTAGGTTAATTTTGACAGAACCACTATATAGTTTTGGGCTTTTAGGGTTTAATTTGTTTTACTGTTTTTTTTTAAAGCAGGGAGGCAAAAAGGGAGGAAGAGAAGAGGCTGAGAAATAGCCTAGGCTTCTACAATTTCTTACCAGGGCACATTCTCCATATCTGCAGTCACAGAAACCAAGCACTTTCTTAGGCATTTTTTTAAAATTTCAGTAATGCCCCTACTGCAACATACTTAGCAAGTTCTTACTCCATTAATGCCACATAAAAGCCAAAGAGCACCCTCATCCAGGACAAACCTCAACACATGTATCAGACCTCTTAGCCAGTGTCACAGAAGACATCTATTATCAGCTGATCCTCTACAACAACCTCTGCATCCTTCCCCACGTCATTGTTCTCTGCCATTTAGCACCCTGTGCTTTAGACGCCATCACCACCGAAGACTCACTCTTGCCTGCAGAGCTCATGAACAATCTTTCTCAAACAGTCCTCTCTCAAATGATCAACAATTTAGAGTTGTCTCAATTCTTCTTGAAGTCTGATTTTGATAGCTTTCTTAATTAGGTGCTTAAAAAAGACTGAAGATGTGTTGTTGATTTGTAGTGTCCCCATATGAGACACGTTCAAACAACATATCTGGAGAAAAAACAATGTATCACATCACATTTTTCAATAACCAAAGCCAGAAAACTCTGGTCAGTTGTTTGTAAAAAGTTCCAGATATACTTGCAACTAAAGCTGTTATTTGTACAGTTTAAAAAAAAAAGAAGACAAAAAGGCAAAACAAAACCATGTATCCAATATGAAATATTGCTTTATTATCAGTACAATTATAGTTATCAATAAGTCAGCAAGTGGATCTTGTTCTATTCAGACAGAATCTGTTAGTACATAAAGTGCAAATAAATGTAAGTATACTCTAAATATATGTTTTAAAATTTAGAAAAAAGGTCAAACTCCAAATCTGAGCAATCTTCAGCTTGCAATATACAACCAAATTAGGAAGGAAAAACTTCTGTAGCACTTCTCAATATATTTTCTTGTTTACCTTCAGATTTATGCTTCTAACAATATTAAGTCAACATTCAGCAAGGCTTACTTATAATATATAGCTGTAAAAAGAATAATCTTAATGTAAAAAAGAATTTAGACAGCCAAACCTGCACATACATATTCCCAGTAATTGCATCCTGTGTATTTCCACAGGAAAAAGGATTTTGGGGAAGGAGCAAGACAGACAGACTTGTCCTGTTTCCTAAGAAGGGATAATAATAAAAATCATTATGTTCTCTCCAGACCAGGGAAAATCCTTTTTTTCAGAATCATTTAGGTTGGAAAAGACCTTTAAGACCATCAAGTCCAACTGTAAACCTAACACTGCCAAGTCCACCACTAAACCATGTTCCTTTAGCACCATGCCTACAACGCTCATGAATGTTTGGGCTCCATGCAAGAGGTCGCAAGTTCACCAATATGCCAGTAACAATAAGAAGAAATTTTAGAACAAGAATACTTGCAGAAACTTTCCCCACCCTTCCCCAAAGGTGTCAAAGACAGAAGACTGCACGTTAATCTATTTTAATGAGCCATATTTCATTTATTTAAAAAAAAAAAAGTAACTCCATCATCTTTGAATTTTCATTCCAGAGCTGTCCATGACACATCTTTAACAGAGAGGTACTCTCCACATCCATGACAACCTGAGGCTGACCACTTCACAGTACAGCATGTCCTTGAGGAAGCAATTCTTCCTGAATGATCATGATTAGCACAAGTGTTGCCACAGAAATTGAAGTGTTTACTGGAGCCTCAACAGGAAAAAGACCAAACAAATATTTGTATTTTTTTTCTTAAAATCTCTTTTATGGAATACAATTTTCTCAATAGGAAGCAGAGAACAATATGCTACCTCAAGGGAGGAAGAACCAAAATGGAAATGAAGGACCATTTTGACATCCTGCTTTAAAACAGCCTGTCAATATGCAATCACCAAAACCAAGGAACTTGGCACTACAGCTTACTCAGAAACACACAGGAAGACTACAGTGTCCTTTCCTGAACCTCATCTAAAACCAGCTTAGTCCTTACACGAACTTCATACATGTTTTCAGAATGCTCTGCCACAAGAGCAGCAGGACTTCTAAGCTTTGCACCCCTTCACCACATACCACTCAGATTCAGAGAACAGAAACAGCTACAGATGGAAGAACACCTTTTTACCAAAATCAACACCCCACCTCCAACTTGCAATCCTAATCCTACTCCACTCAACAATTCAGAAATTTTCTGACAATTTGCTCAATTTTGCTGGTAAGGCCTGATCATGGACACTCTGGGTCTGGACTTCACCAACACCCAGAAAGGGCTGCAGGATTCCAGACCTCGGAACGAAACCTGACATCATGCCACTTGGAAACTGAATTCCCCCAGGCTGTACACCATTTCTGAGGAGAAGTAAAGCTGTTCTTCAAGGTACCCTCAGAAAGTGAACAGGAAATAGAAGGAGGAAAGAGTGTGTCTTAAAATTGTTCAGAAAAATAAGAAACAAGTTTGTTTGTTGCTAGTTTTGAATTCTTATAAAAGCAATGCTACAGAAGGAACACCTGCAGTCCTGCCCATGTGCCTCAAAGGCAGGCTGTTCCTAAAGATGTCTCCCCCAAAAGGGAATTTCCAAGTCTATCCTCAGAACAGAATTGCCCCTACACATCACCTGCAATTTCTACATAGAAAAGAAATGCCTCAGAACAGAAAAGGCTAGCAGCAAAACTGCTACTAATACAATGCTAGACTTTATTATACCAACTTAGAGTACACTTATGAAACAGAGGCCAAATCCTAACAGCATGATAACTGTAAGGCAGGCTTGCTTTCTTCTAAATCTCCTCTCTAAGTATCCTACCCATGAAAGCCAACAGAGAACACTGTCATCACCACCACAACTCTCACAACCTCACAGACAAAACACAAATGAACAGGCAGCTGCTTTGTGCTCTGTGCAACAGATTTCTGGAGTTTCCACCTGAGTCCCCAGTTTAGATCCATACTTTTAAAAGGAAAGGATTGTTTTGCATTAAAGGATCTCTGAAGCACACACCCTTTAGTAGAATTACTATCCTGGTACGAGAGTCTTTTATACCTCAGTGTTTTGTCCACAGTCAAATTTCTCAAATTCCCCAGTAGTTATTTTTCTAACCAATGTTCTTATGATCTACCTTGCCTGGTTCATATTACAGTGATGCATAAAGATACCAAAAATGCCAACTACAGAAGAGTACACATCATTTGTTGTGGGAGTGATGGTACCTCAGGAAAAAAAATTAAAGCAACATGAATCAAAGAATCTTGACCTACTAAAAAACACCAAGCAATTGTTACATACCAAACTGTTGTAACAGGATTAGCACCAGTGTTGCCACAGAAATGGAATGTTTACTGGAGCCCCAAACAGAAAAAACCACACAAATGTTTATATTTTTATTTTCTCAGTATGTGTACTGATGCAAAGCCAGGCAAGGAACACAAAGATGCAAGGGCAGTAGCATATTTAAAGGAATCTAAAGGACCATTATGAAGGCAAGAACAACACAAAAAAGGAACTAGTGCATTTCTTAGAGCTGTATTTGCCACTGTCTCCCTCTTCTTTCACAAAAAAATATGAATGATCATTCATGAAACTGAAAACGTTAGTGAAGCCAGAGAGAAACATTCACAGCTCATCTTGGCTATACTTCCAGTCTTCATTTGAATAATGAGCAACTGCTCTTTGTTAAACATTAATGCTTTTTAATGACTGACTGGTGAATAATTTGAAGAGAGCTTGTTCTCTGTGGTCTCCTCCTCTTCCCCAAGATCTCCATTGTTCTATTTTAGGTAAGAGGGTACAACTAAACTTCAGTATTAGCAAAAGGGGAAGATGGCACTATGCAACACTGACAGAATTGTCTCAGCAATCTAATATTAGTTTATTAAATGAAAAGAATAGCACAGTTAAAAATAAGCTAGCATTATGTACAATATCTAGTATTGCAATACAATCATTTCCTTGAGCTTAATTTTAGAACCAGCTAGAATAATTCAATTTTAGAAGTTTCAAACAATTTTTCTTACAAAAAACTTTTTCAGTGTCACAACACAAGCTTTTAAGAATTCAGCAATTATTTACCAAGGCTAGTTACCCACTTCCTTTTCAGACAGTTACACTCTTTTTACAGCTAACACACAGAGTAATGCAGTTTCTACTTGCTCATACTAACAGCAGGATACTAAAAGAGCAGAAACTGAGTCCAGAATTTATCAATACACTTAGAGCTAGTATCAAAAGCTCTTTCAGGAAATACCAAGCTTAACAGTGAAATGTGAAGTGACTAGCATGCCACAGACCACAAACATGAATTTTAAAGAAATCTAAACAGAACAAAACAAAAAAACACCACTTGTTTCCTCACATTTTAGGATGTGCAGGGCACTTAAGGAATGACTGTGTCAAGTCATGAAGAGCAAGCTGGAATGAGAGGGTATCTTTATTGAGAGATTGTAAGGGTTAACAGATGCTACAGGAATAACAACAGTGCTGATGTCAGGATGTTACAAGTAACTCTAAGTATACTATGCCAAAATTGCAAGAAACTTATATTTGAAAATTAACATAGAAGTTCCTCCTTCCTGATGTAAACCAATACACATTTTGCAACACCCAGTGACATCTGCAAATTTCAGTCACCTCATCTACAGCTCTGTTTCTCCACCAGCCAACAGCTTTTAGCCCTTCCATTCTTTTACTATCTCAAGCAAGAACAACAGATCACACCTGTATTTTCATTAAATGTTCATTTGTACTGAAAAATACTAATGAAACCTTCCCTCATGCTCCACTGAGACATAAATGGCGACTTCAAAATTGTAACACTTGGTCTACTACAAAATTAGATTAGAATTTTTTTAACTAAGTACAATCTGAGGAACAAATGCTGAAAATTATTTTGTGGTTAGTTAATACAGAAGCAAAAAGACCTCCAGAAAAAAACCTTTAGATATTTTGTGTGAGTAACTAAAGGGAACTGAAATGAGTCTTCCTTAATACATAGTTTATCTTCAAAGTTCCCATGTCTGAACAAGATAAATAGAGGGAGTAAAGTTCCATCAGTATTAACAGCAGTTACTCTACTTAATCCTTCAGATTTAAATCAGTGGGAACTGCCTCTGCAAAAGCAAAGACATGTGTAAGTACAGCAACTGCACAGTGGTAGTCTTGCACTTGGTATTTTTTATCATACAATGCAATAATACTGTAAAAAAGTTGTTCTGCAAAGTGATGGTCTTTTAAGGTTAAGGACAAAAAAAACCAGAGTGACAAGAGAGCTACTCCACTTTATTCCCAATAAATCAAGAATTACAGAGGAAGGCAGGTGAAAATACTACTAAAAAGTGAAAAGTACTTTAATTTTAAAACAGTATCTCACAAGAAAACTTGCCAGAACCCATGAATCTAAATTACATCTGAAAACTTGAAGAGTATTCTTCAGAAGGACTGCAATTCTCCTTATGCTACCTTTCAAAAGTCTTAACATCATCTAACTTCTATCATTCAGAAAATTTCCTTGAACTATTTCAGGAAAAAACCAAGGAGTTATGCCTGACCTGTAAACTGATGTGAGCAGAAGAGAAATGCTTTCTGATTGTTGTAGCACAGCAATTCCTGAGGAGTTCCACAGGACATAACAGCCACGTACAGAACAAGGAAGCATCAGCAAATGATACTTAAGAACTAGAAGTTTTCATTTAATATTAAACACTTCTGCTAACAATTAAAAAGATAAAGATTTCAAAGATGCACTGAACTCTTATTCTGTTTCACTTCCAAGATCTAATGATGAAAAACTGCATTTCCCTACTCCCTTCTGCACCCCTTCTGCTCCTACACCCTACTGATGGTTTAAAGATGACATTCAGCAAATCCTTGAATTTTAATTGAGAAGCTTAGTGCAGAACTGAGCAGGATCTTTTCACCTGTTCATCCAGATTCATATGCACCATTTTGCTTCATAACAATAGAGTACAAAAAAAGCACACAAAGAGGATTATTTCAAAAGCAATACATTAACAAGTGTTCTCTTTTACTCAGAGAACAGCTGAAGAAGCAATCTTTCTTTCAAGATCAAGATGAAACCTGAGGAAGAAAAAATTCTATTTACACTAAAATACTTGTCATTAGTTAAAACATCTGAGTTGCTCAAGTTAGTATCTAATCCCAAAAAGATTTTGGTTTCATTGTCAATTATAGTAAATATCTCCAAGAATAAACACCAGTGGATTTTTAATTAATTTATTAGTATTACAAACAAAAAGAGGCATAAAATGGGAAGTTAACAGTGCAGCACCTTGCACCTTTGTGCAATTACCTCAGCTGACAGGGAAGGAAAGCTGCCAACCTCCCTTCATGTGCTACTCACAATAGAAGGTATCCCTAAGCCATGACTCAGTCTCAAACAGTGGACAGACCATTTCTGTGGCTTTAATTTCACAGCCCTAACACATCCATTCAGAGCTTCCCTGTTAAAATTAAAAGTGCCATGGTCAAGGACACTTTAAGAATACATATCCATCCTTGGTTACACACTCAGCCTGATTTTTGAAGTTGTCATTTTACATCTTTTCCCAGCTCTATCAACTTCTCAATTTTGCAGTTATACCAGTCAAATAAAGGCTCTGAGGAAAGCTTTGTATGTATAAATTCTCTGCCACAGATCACTGGATAAATGTTTCTGGACGTTTTGCCCCTCCACTATCCTCATTGTCCTTCCACACATTCCTTACACTCCACTCTCTGTTGAACAGCCACATCCTGACGTCCTTTGATCACATATACAAAACTAATTAAAATGAGGGATGAAACTCCAGGGGGCTCACAGAATAAACATAAACCTGGAAGTAATTCTTAAGTGTCACAAGAGACTAGAATTCTTTCTTATAGTCTAGTTAGTTTCAGTGATTTTTGCCATATTGATGGAGTGCCATTGTGGCAGAAAAGGCACCACGGTGTCACTATGACTCCATGAAGACATTTGTCACATGGTTTACACCAAAGGCAAAGAGCTCATTCTGATTTGAGGTTATTTCTCTCTTTTATTCCATGCACACTCAAAGCATAAAAAAAGAACCCAGATAACTTCTAAAGTGTTCTCTAGCTCATAGCATGCAGATGCAGCCTAGGGAGATACACAACTTTAATACTGTGACACATGAAGACAAGCACATTATTTGTGGAGACACCTTTCATGCTCCAAATACTTACAATCAGCCTAACTATTTAAATTAGCTTTAAGCTTTCTTAATATAATCCCTTACAAAAACAATTGCTCATTTTCATCTTTATATTTACAAACAGCCATGGAAACATTTTTAAAACAGCCTTTTGACCTGTCTTTGCAACTGCAACAAAGTGCTAGTAACACTGGAAAACACAGTGCAATTAACTGATGTCTCTCCTAAGCTTTCCAAGATGAAAAAAATACAGTCTTAATAAGCAGCACTAAGGTTGGTCCAATTAGTTGTTTATCTGAGACTCTGTGTGTTTTCTCACTTTCTGTGTGTGTTCTTTAAATGCTAGAGAGTCTATAAGCACACAGGTTCTGGTCTTCTACAGCAAGGTAGAAGTATTGTCTTACCTATAATATTCATAGAAGACACAAGATGAGAACCTCTGACTTAATGTTTTCTTGTTAAGAAAGCCTTCTATGACAACAGTTACAAGAGAAATCTAAGAAACACATAGCCACGGTTGACTGCCACCCACACTGCTAAACAACGTAAGAATCATTTCCCTGACCCTGCGGAGAGGCCTTGGCCTGCTGTCTAACACAGCACTCTTCCTCCCCCAGATCTCTGAAGCTGTAAGGAGGGAACAGCATGGCTTTTCAGATAAGAAGCAAGACAGCATTACTGACAGTGCCACTTGCCTCAAGGGCTCTGACTTCAACAAGCAACACTGACCAGCCTTGTTAATTTAATTTTCTCTCAGACTAAGATAGAAGGATGATGAGCAGAAACTTGAAGCAAAGGAACAACCCTTCTGCTTTGGGCAGTCTTGCCACATAAAGCTGTATTTGAAAAGCTGTTTGCCACCATCACGTTTTTAGATTTTTATCTGAAAACATTTCACTTCAGAGGATCCTTTCAGCTGCAGTTGCCAACACACACCAGGAAAACTTTCCACTTCCCTGAAGGTCTTTCAAACCCTTAAAAAAGATAAAGTGATCAAGAAATACAAAATTTGCTTTCAATTACATTAAAAGCTCTGGTGAAGCAGTGGGAGGGCTGTTAGTTTGGTTGGGCTCTTTAAAGGAAAATACTATGTATTGAGATATTGCACATATATAAAAGAGTTGCATGCCACTATTTAGAGCAATTTTTCCAGACTGGAACTTTAAAATAACACATTTTACACAAAAATGTAACTTCTTGTATATTTAGAGATGCTTGAAAATATTGCTGACTTGGATTGCAGGACAAAAAATGTCTTGTAATTACTGTCATAAATCTGTCCTCACACTTGCATATCTCCTTAACTTCAACAGTCACCACCAGTGTCCACCTCCATACCTTTCCCCTTTCATCTTGTCATCCTTATGCCCTAAAACAACATCACTCTCTCATTAGAAATAATAACCATTCAAATCTAGGCAGTAATTGTAAACAGCTTTTTAATTCATTCTGACTGTACATTTTATTCCTGTCGTTTTTTCATATTTCATGTGCTGTTTCAGTTGTGTATTTTAAAGAGAAGAAGCTGTGTTTTACTTTGTAAAGTTCCCAGCCTAAAAAGGCTGCAAAAATAGCTGGTCTCTCAATGCTTCCTTAATAAAAACAATTATTTGTTCTACAGTTCAGTTCCTCCTTTAATACTGTTAACCAGATAACAGATATAAGAACACACTGCAGGCACAAGGTGATCTAAAAGAGGATCCTCTAACAATAAAAGTCAGAAACCTTTACTCACATTATAGGTCAAGGGCACAAGAGCTCCAAACGAGGGCACCGAAAGTTTAGGGAAAGCATGCCCCTTCCCACCCCTCCCGTTAAGTTACCTTCTAGTAAGGGGAGAGTATTCAGCAATTTCATGTCCAAAATTCCAGGTGTGCCAAGAAGCACCGTTCACAAATCCTTTAAACAACTTTCTGCACTGAAGCTGAATTACAGTTCAAATTACAACCACTATAGATTGCACAACATGTATAGTACATTTTGACGGAATAAAAATGGAAGTATTACAAGTGGTGTTTCATTGTCCAGCTCAGGTAAGTATTTTTTCTATCTCAAAGAGCTGTTTACATATAGGTTTGAATTTTCACTATTGGACAACATATTAAAAAGTTACTTCATTGCTTTATCATAACTACTTTATTTACCAGTAGCAATAAATAACCCCAGCTTTAGTGGGGGGAAAAAAAACCATTTGTCCACAACGATTTGAAGACAGACACGTAAAGATAAGTAAAGAAGAGTCTGCACAGTAACACATGATCTTCCATATCACATGCTTGGCAATATGCTCCATTCACTCTGATAACCTCGCTCAGACCCCAGGAGCAATTTTTGGCCGTTACATGGCAGCTCTGCTCTCTGACACTTCTCCCAGGGAAAAGGGTCTTACTGGAGTGCACGGGCCCAATGTGAGGGCCAGCAAGGGCTCCCCCCGAGGGGACACTTCTGCAGGCGTGCGGCTTCTCCACCGCGCAGCCGACACCCTCCACAGAGCCGCCGACGGAGGGAGGAAGGAAGGAAGGAGGGATCCCGCTGACGGCGCCCGGCAGTGGCAGCCGCGGTGCAGCCACGGGACGCAGCCGGAGCCTCCCACCACCTCCCCATCCCATCCCAACCGCTCTCGCCCTGCAGCCGAGCCGAGGCAGCGACACCGAGGACGGGGCGACAGAAGGGTTCAGCCGCCTCTCCAGACTTGCGTCCTCCTCAGGGAGCAGGACCCTGCCGCTCCCGGCCCTTCCTCACCGCTAAGGGCAGTCCACATCGCCGCTGCCCCCTCACAGCCTGCTCCCTCCACGGGCAGCCCCTCGCAGCCTGCCCCCTCCACGGGCAGCCCCTCACAGCCTGCTCCCTCCACGGGCAGCCCCTCACAGCCTGCTTCCCCCATGAGCAGCCCCTCATAGCCTCCCCACGCCGCCGCCGCCCTTCATCACCGCCAGCACTCACGCTCGAAGTCGGAGTCGGAGTCCTCGTCGCCGCGGTCGGGCTCCTCGTCACCGTTGGACTCGGTCTGCATGGGCTCCCCGTCAAAGCTGACCACCCGCCGGCCGCCGCTGGCCGCCTCCTGGTCGCGGGCATCCCGCAGGCGTGCGAAGTAGTCGGCGGCGAAGCCCAGGAGGTCGGCCGGCCGGTGCCGCAGCACCTCCACCGTGTAGCCCTGCAGTAGCTCGGTGAGGCCCGGCGGGATCTCGATGCTCATGGTGCCGGCGACCAAGGAGGCGGCCGCCACCGCCGCCGCCGCCTCCACGCCTCCGCGACCGGCTGTGACGGTGGCGGGCTCGGGGCCTCTCTCCGTGGAGCACTGACTGACTCTCGCCGCTCCGGTCACACGAGCCGCGCCGGAGGGGAGGGGACGAAGGGACAGGGACGGACGCGGGACTGGAGCAGCTCCGGCTGCGCAGGCGCGGGAGCGGGCGCGGAGCCAATGCCTGCGCAGGCGCCGACCGGGGAAGCTCGTGCGTCACGGGGAGGTGCGGCGGCGGTGGTGCCGCGCGCTAGGGGGTGGTGCCGGGCGTGGGCACCGGAGGTAGCGGGAGTGCGGTGGCAGCGCGGGGGCGTGACCCCCGCAAGCCCGGCAGGAACCGGGATCAGCGGAGCCGTGCGGCTGCGAGGCAGGGATGCTTGTGCGGGGCCCGGCGGAATGGGCTAGAACTGTCAAAGATCCGCCACGGAGACAGGGAAGGGGTTTGTTCGTGTTCGCAGACCCTGGGGCCGGAGCTGGCTGTGTTGGTGTGAGGAGGGGTGAAGGTCGACCCCGAAGGCTGGTGCAGACCCTGTCTCAGCAGCTAACGCCTGCGTCCAGAGCGGGAGTGCGCAGGGCTGGGGCTGTGACTGCTCAGCTTTGTGCTCTTCTGTTTCGCATCAGTGACACCATATCTGAATTTGCTCACGGTGCCTGTGAGTGTGTTTTGAAGCTCCCCCAGGACTGGGAGAAAGGAGGTTTGCTTTGACCTTGGTCAGATCGAATCTAAATCTTGATCTAAGTCTTGGTTGGAGTTAGATTTAGGACCCGCTGGTTCCTTGTCAGAATTAAGTCATTAAAGAAATATTTACACAAATAGCCACAAAAATGACCAGAGGGCTAGAACAACTCCCATATGAGGGCAGGCTGAGAGCTGGAGTTGTTCAGCCTGGAGAAAGCTCCCAAGAGACCTTATTGCAGCCTTTCAGTATTTAAACAACTATAAGAAAGATGAGGACAGACTTTTTAGCAAAGCCTGATGCAACAGAACAAACGCTAATCATGGCTAGGCTTCGGGAACGAAGATTTGGAAACAAACGCTAATAGTTTTAGAGTAAAAGAGGGAGATTTAGACTACATATAAGGAACACAGTTTTTACAACGAGGGCCATGAAATACTGGCACAGGTTTACTGGAGAGGTGGTAAATGCCCCATCCCTGGAAACATTCAAGGTCAGACTGGGTGGGGCTGTGAGCAACCTGATCTAAAGATGTCTTTGCTCACTGCAGGGGAGTTGGAGTAGACGACCTTTAAAGGTCACTTCCAACCCAAACCATTCTATGGTATTCTTAAAACTAGTGAGTCCAAGAGAAGCAGCATGGAGTTCTTCACACTTTTTGGTAAAAGCTGAATAAAGCCATAACATCATCATCTGTGAAATGGTGGAAATAGTATTGGTCTGCTTCACTGAATGATTCATTGAATGCTTGGTAGCATTAAAGGTGATGAATTTTGGAAAAGTGAAGCATCTCGTTAATTGCTTATGTGCATGAGCTTTGGAGATACCTATTTGTATGTGGTTAAATGTGCTTTATTCAGATTTTTGCTAATATTCTGTGTACAATATCTATTAATCTGTTTCTGTGTACAAGAGAGGTTTGGCCAGGGTTTGGCCAGGGGACAGCAATGGACTGTGTGATGTGGAGCCATTGGCCCTGAAGGTTTGACATTGCTGGAAAGCTAGTCCTGGAAGAAAATGGGTCTCTGCAAATATGAGTGGAGGGGAATTTGGATTTACGTACTGATGCTGCTGCTGTTGTCAATGTAAATATTTTTATTTAATTCTTCTTTTGTTTTAACAATAAAAGAAAAAAATCAACTTGTACTCAAAATGCAAAATTTCACTTAGAAGCCCAGAACTGGCTGAGGCAATTTACTGTGTGATTTGGCTTTGTTTGCTCATGTGCCAAAGGGTCCCCTGGCTTACCCACATGGTTCCCACCACACTGCAGTACAAAGATAGTCTGTTCATCACTGTTGCACGGGGAGCACAACAGCAGATCCCAGACACCCCATTCACTGCTCATACTGTCTTGGTTCTCAGTGAGGGAGGCCAGTTGGAAATCTCATGGCACTTATAACAGTACCCCACTGTCTGCTAAAGGTATTCTCTGCAACACAGCTCCCATACATTTATGCAGAATAAGATTACATCTGGTATCGATATGAAACAAACAAATACAAAACAAGCCAAGGAGGTGGATTTGCCACATCTCATCAGCTTATCTGGAGACTGTATGAAGCTGTTTCTCTTTGGTTTTATTCTTTTCTACAGCAGGCACAGCAATTGCTGTATCCCTTTTCTTGAAAGATAATGGATACTGATTTTTCATTTACCACTCTCACCATAGTGTTTTTCTGATGGTCTCAAACAGTGCAACAGCACATTTCGCTGCTCAGTGTATGTATCTTAACTGCTGGTGGAACTGGTACAGTTCTGATCAGCAAGAAAACTGCATTTAGGGTTTGACTAGTCCACCACAAAATTAAGACTTCTGATGAGATCTTTCCTTTGCCGCTGAGGTGCTGAAGATACTACTGGTGTGAAGAGGTAAAACTGAAATTTAAAAAAATGCTGTAAAAATGAAAAACAAAATACTAATAAAAAGCACTGGCAAGTAGGGTCAGAGGAAGAAAGTCTTAATTCCAAGGTAATACACTTATTTTTCTTTCCCATTCTTGTGCATCAGTCAGCTTCCTCACAATTGCCTGAATTGGACATTAGCCAGCCCTTGTATTCGCTTTTAACATTTGCTGGTAATTTTCTCTCATTTGTACCTGTGGATATGAATCTGCTTTATTATATGAAAAAAATGTGCTACCAATACATTTTGTTAAGTCTCTGAAGAACTATGGTGTGTTAGCCCTCTGATATTTATATGTCCACACATAACTAATCAGCTCAAGAGGAAAGTAAACAGCAGAGATCTGTTTAGCCTCTTTGTGAAGGTCAACGGACAAAATAAAAAGCATCCAAGGTCACATAAGCACATGTTCAAGGTAGTTTATACCACGGTTTGTCCTATTTCTTTGGGTACCTTTTTATTTTGTGATCATCAGAATTGATGGCGCATATATGCAAAAGACTTGTCTGTGATCAAGTTAATTGTAATACTGCCTGCTCTGCATACATACAGCTCACTGAATGCTTTCTTTCACCCTGAATTTGCATAACTGTTTAAATTATTACTGTAATAAGCACCCACATTAAAAAAACAGTAGAAAATAATTTAGGAAATGCACTTGCAGTCTTAATTTTATCCCCTTTGTAATAACACTTTTAATGCATGCAGCATGACCAATGCAATGTATTTCCTCTGGCTTCATGGCATGTTCAACACCCAGCATGGAATTAGGTAAGATTTGTGTAACTGATGAAGCTGGTGCCCACAGTATTCCTAACAATTTTTTTTTGTTTCAGTATCATATTTTCTCCTAATAATTTCTTAGTATCTGAAAGCTATTCCTGTATTTATCATATTTCTGTGCTCCCAAATGCTGAGGTCTCTTTCCTTCACTCTGCATGTCCTGCCCTGCGACTTTAATGCAGCCTTAGTGAAACAATGATGAAGCTTCAGTGGTCGTCCTATTAGCAGGAACAGTAAAGCTGCAAGCAAAGAAGCAAAACAGTCTGTTTAGCTTTGCACTGGGGAAAAATTATTAGATTAAATCTCCAGACTGGCTCCTTAAAAAGTAAAATAAATCCTTTTATAGCAAGTAGTAATTTACTTCTCATAAACCTATCAGCACCAGCCAGAGCACAGACACTGTGTAAACATGCATACATCTTGGATTAATTACACGTCCCTTAGAATTCACTGCAAGTAATTCAGTACAAGGATAATGCAAGAAAACACTAAATTTTCTGATGGTTGGTGTTAGAAAACACAATCTCTCATTTTAAGAGAAGCTAGATTCACTACCATGAGTATAGCCTTTGTATGTTTTTGCAGGTGACACACTAAGAAGCCCTCTGAAGTTGGGTGTGTCCCAAAGCAGTCCAGGTTCAGGGCCTTCTACAAACCACATGAAATCCTGCCCTGTCCTTGCCCTGCTGAGCTGTGGATTTCAGTGATGTGGGATGCTTTGGGCATAAAAAGCGTGAACTGAGGAGGAGTAGATTCAGCAGTGGCATTGAGATTCAGTGGGTGCTTTGGGTTTGAGTTATTTGTCAGTTCTAGCCATTTTTTTGCATCCCTAACAGAAGAACTGGAGGTGTGAGAAGATTACATGGGGTCCATACTGCAGACAGAAGCCAGGCTTAAGTGCCTTCCCCAAGCAGAACCTCCTCCTATCCTGCCTGAGACAAGAGACAGGGACAAACCCTGATTACTGGCTTCAGCACACAGGGGATGTGCAAGATATGATGTCCTGAGGTTTACAATGTTTTGAACAGTTCTGTTTGTTCACAACGCTACAGCTCCATGATCTTGGATTGAGGGCTTTAAAAGTCTGCAGTGAACTGAAGTAGTTACCAGCTAGGAAACAAAAAAAAAAAAAAAAAAAAAAAAAAAAGAAAAATGGGTAGAACTGACTGGTTTTCTACCTACTGCTTGTCCCTGTCACTGTAAATGTATATATACACCATAAAACTCTGCATAATGTACACAAAACTTCTAAGATTTCATTCTAGCAGAGGAAGTAATACTAACAAAAAACCAGAGGGAGCCTGGTCTTAGCTACCAGGATGCAGACATCCTTCAACACAGTGCACCAGGTGCAATGCTTCTCCTGCTTCTATTTGATTTTCTTCTTAGGAAAGTACTAAACCTCAAAAACCAAAGCTTTGGAACTCCAATGAGCCAGTTTGCTTGTGGCAATAAGTGACATTCAGAATGTATTTTTCTTGTTAGCTTTTAGAGTGAGTAGCCTGAGAATGGTGTATTTCAATAAATGATACAGGACTGTCTATCACTAGTCAAAAGACAGGAGGAAAAAACAAGTCTTTTGACTTATAAATATGGATATCAGCTGAAGTATGTTACTTTGCCACTACCTTTAGTCCCTCGAAAATATTTTGGATAGTTCTTGGGAAGATACTTTGCTACATTCTTTGATAAAAAGTATTGAATTAGGAGAAACACCTGTATAAAAGTCCAGGTTTTGACTGGCATAATTTAGTTTATGAACACAGAAACCACTGATTCTGTTGGTAACAATTACAGGTTTTCAGGCAGAATAAAACATCAGTTTTAACATACCTGATCTTGTAAAGCATTTGTCCTAGCTGTTACCTAGATATAAAAAGAAATTTCTCTGCATATCAGTTGTGTCACACTTATGACATGAAATGGCACGTCTGAATCTAGCTAAAAGTATCCTCTGTGACGTAAGACACGTGGGATGACTATGTTGTTTAAACTACCCTGAGCAACACTGTAGCAGATGTAAAGTTTACAGTTTCCACGTCATAGAAGCCCTAACAACGGCATTCCAATGTGTAAGCAGGGAATATTCAGTTAAGGACTTAGCTAATCATTTGCTTTTCTTGCATACGAAGTAAAAATCATACCCACTTTGTCTGTACATTAGTTTCTGTCTCTGGCACTGAAAATATTGCATGAAGAACTTCTCCAGCAAGGTTGGTATGAATTCTGGGCAAAGGGAGCTGTTGGGAATACACCTTTGTACATGTCTCTTCATGGCCAGTCACTCACTGGGTAGCCCCAGTCCTGCTGGAATGTCTGTGTCAACACTACAGTACACAGAGATTGCTACTAAGTAAAGGTAGAAGGTTTTTAGATTTTGTTTTAAAAGAAGACATAAAATAACCTGCCTGTGTATTGTTCAAAGACTAATCTGAATCCCAGGTATCAGCTTCTATCTGCAGTTTCCAGCAGAACCTGTTCAAACAAAAGGTTGTTGAAATTAAGAGGTGTGTCCCACAAAGAGCGCTGAAATTCATTTCTTCTTTGAGCCTTTGCTGGCAAATCTGTGGTTGTCTTTTACTGTATGCACACAGTTGACCTTTCCCTTCCTATCTTCTCAAATTTCCACCTGATGCAGTTCCGGTTATCAGCATTTCCACAATGCAGTCCTGACCAGTCCCACGGAGCACTTCAGACACATATCACTCTATCACTGTCACTACAGCTTCTGTTTCCACATCTTGTGTTGTCACTTTTGCCCACTGAATGTTATTAACCATTTCTCACATTTGGCTTTTTCTCACTTGTCACATACCACAGCTAGCTTCCTGAAAAATAACCATTGCCATTCCCAAAACTTCATCTCTCTTCATCTCTGTTGTTTACTCAAAATGCATAATCAATCCCTTGCTCCATCTTGCTTATCTCCCTCAGTGGAGCATCTTGAGCTTTCTTCCAGACTCAGCTTGTCTCCTCCCTCCTCTTGCAGCACTTGGTCCCTTGCTGAGTCAGGAGTCATAGCATCTTTGCTCTTTGGCCTCATTTTATAGTAACTGCCAGAAGCAAGACTTTAACACATTTCACTGGTCCCAGTGTTGCTGTCCCTGCCCCTGCCCTTTGGTACCCACAGATTCACCCCCCACACAGAAGACCCATGCACAAACACCATGCAGTACTATGATGGATGCTATGTGAGGGGGTATGTTCTACCAGTGCTTCCAGCTCTGCACCATGTGTTGACTAATTCCCAGTACTAAAATTGCAGTATTAAATGCAATTTACAAAAATAGTAAATGAGCTTTATTTATCAAATCCCCAACATCTAATATTTTACTCTGAAGACCCTTTTATGAGCTCTATTACAGTTGTTAGTACTTGTTTTAATTAAACTTTCAGCACAGTATGCAGCTCAGTTAACCAGTTTTCAGTTTTCAGAGAAAATCAGTAATCATTTCCAACTGTATATTTCTGCTGTTCTTCACATGCTGTGCTCTAGCATACATGAGAAAAATGTTGAAGGAGGATTACATATCCCAGGGAAGGATAATAGGGATGTGAAACTTCTTACTTTCAGGATATTTTTCCAACTTAGTTGAGGTTCTTAAGTTTGGTAAAAGTATTTGGTGTTTGCCTGCAGCTTGGATGTCTGCATCAAAGAAAATGAGTGGTCTCAGCATTCAGGACAGGATTATGAGGCCACCCCACCATGGTTAGATCCTTCATTGTCAGTTTCAGCAAAACCTGATTGGTTGGTAGGGCTGACAAATGCTTGGTGCCTTCCACTGTCACTTAAATCATGTCTGTATCAGAAACTGATTTTATGGGAGTTCTATGTACCGTGTCTCTCCTGAGGTTTTTTGTGACTTCAATTCCTAAGGCTATAAGCTCAAAAGAGTTGTATTAGGAAAAGAAGAAAAGAAGAGTCTGGTTTTAGAGAATGCAGTGGTACAACCTTTTATTGTGTCTTGTTTGAAGTGTCTCTCCATTGACATCTAGTGTCGGTATGGGAAGATCTTTAGATTCCTCACAGCCATACTGGCAATATTTACCTCTAAATGTTTTAAGGTTTTTTTCCATGCATAGCTATTAAGATCTCCTATTGATAATAGCAGGTCAGCCAGTAGGTGAGACTGAGGGTAAAAACACAAACAGCACTTTATGATATGCAGTGACATCTTTAGATGTCTGTGTTCTGAATGGCTCTGGAAACCCTTTCAATGCTCTGCAGTTGACAAATGCTATCCTTTCTTAAGTTATCCTGTGAATACCTGCAAAACAATCTCTGTTCTCTTTCCTCAGAGCATACAACCAACTGTGAACCAATAAATTTTCAACAGAGATTTTGTGAAGCATTGTGCCTCTTTAATCAGGCATTAGTCTAATTTTCTGTAATTAAGCAAGAGTCTCTTTCAATGATAGAAACCTCTTTATTACACTCTATTATATTGCTAAAAGCTATTTAATAAAGAATTGTCTTTATTTTTACAATGAAGATGAATTGTTTTCATATTGCTTTCTTTATACTGTAGAAATTCCAAGTTTTTAGAGAACAATTTTCAGTTTTGCCTTTGCAAAATCTTGAACAGTGGCAATGAACACTTCATCATGTTATTAGTGCACACTTTGCTCCATAGGCAACACCTTCACAGTACCTAACCCAGCAGAGTCCTGTTCTTGTTAGCCAGTGGAGACCACTAGTGTGGAAATAATAGATCTTTGCCTTGGAATGATAGGAAATGTCTGCTGAAAAAGAGCTAGGGCAGCTTTGATCTTTCTCCACGAAAGTCAGAGGAGGGTGATACAATATTTCCCACAATTTCTGGAGAAGTAGTTGTCATCAGTTTTTATAGATGGTCAAATATTTTCCCTCTTTCTCCTTTCACTGTTCTGTTATTTAAAAATACTTGTTACTTTGGCCCAACGGTCAGATAGCCTGTATTGAAAGAACCTGCTGAGTCAATACATCCAGAATAAGTGTGAAAGCATCATTAAAATGTATCCTGCCTAGATTATTCATAATTTAACTATAAGCAAAGCATGTGATCATGAGCAATGAAGGAATGTGACATAAATAATTTCATTCAGAGTAGTGCGTTAGTTCAGGCACTGGTAAAGCTGCTGCAGCAGCAGCCAGAGACTTTAATATGAAACTGCTTTACAATGGGACTTACAAACATACATTTCTACCCGACCTTGCCACAATCCTTTGGCCAGTCTGACTTGGTGCTTTCAGCAACTACAAATTCTCCCTCCATGGTACCAATGGAAGGAGGCAGAAGCAGCAGCTGAGAGCATCGTGTTGCTGTGGCAACACATTCTGCTTCATGGGGGACTGCGTTGCCTCGGTGACATTGGGCACCAAGACAGCTACTCCCCAAAATCAGGATGTCCCTGGCCTCAGGCTGCAGCAATGGACAGAGTTAGATGACCCAATGAGTGTAGGACCATGCACTCACAGCCTGGGGCCGGGTTAGGAGTGGGTGACCAGTGCACGTGGCTCTTCACAGGTATTGAGACAAGGTTACTGCCCACAGGATCTTACCAGTTAGTGGGTTAAAATACAACTGCGGGGAAGACAATGTCAAAAGGAGGGGATTAGCCAAAGGGAGCAAGTACTGAAGCCAGTGGTTTTGGTGTGTATAATCAGGACCTGCAAACATGCTGTAACATCAGAAGGAAATGTCTCTTGTTATACAACGTGTCTATGAATGGAAGCTATCTTAGAATCACAGAATCATAGAATCATAGACCAATTGGGGTTGGAAGGGACCTTTAAAGATCATCTAGTCCAACTCCCCTGCAGTGAGCAGTGACATCTTCAACTAGATCAGGTTGCTCAAAGCCCCAAACAACCTGACTTGAGATGTTTCCAGGGATAGACATTACCACCTCTCTGGGCAACCTGTGTCAGTGTTTCACCACGCTCACTGTAAAAAATGTATTCCTTATATCTAGCCTGAATATCTTATTTTTTCATTTAAAATCATTACCTCCCATCCTATCTCATCGGGCCCTGCTAAAGAAATTGTCCCCCTCTTATACTACTGAAAGGTCACAATAAGGCCTCCCCGGAGCCCTCTGTTGTCCAGGCTGAACAACTTCAATTTTGTGTGTTGATTTTAGGGTGATCCAGCACTGCATTACACTGTGTCACGTTCAGTACACAGCATCATGTAGGCAGAGGATTAAAGCTCAATATACAAAGGTAAATGTTTGTGTTAATACTGTGAGGCCAAGAGCCTCCCAAGTACGTGCCTGAAGGCAGTCCAGCAACCAGACCTAACCTATAAGGAAACACTGACAAGTTTCCAAGAGCCCACAGACCTTTTATTGCAACCTTGTTCATGGAGGTCTGCACCAAACATGTTCTGTGGGCTTCACTAGAGCCATCTGTGTAACTGCTAGTAAGATGAGGGGGTTCAAAGTTTGATGCATGGATATCAGTTATCCACAGCACTTAGAGAGCAATTTAGGATGATAGTAAAGGACAGAAGAATTTGCAGAAGAACACAGAAAATTTCTTGCCATTTGTCCATCCTTGTTATAGGAATCTTTTCTCCCTTTACGCTGTTGGATTAAGAAGCCTCTTGCCTACTGTAATCAACCCTTGAATAAATACCATCTCTTGAACACAATCCTGGGTGCCCTGGTTTTTTTGTGCTAGCAGTGCTTTGCTTTTTTTTACACCTTACGCTGATTATTGCAGGAGACTGGAGCCTGCTTCAGGGGGACTAGTGTTTCTTTTTGCCTCCAGAGACACTACCACATGCTGTAGTGCTGTGTCTCAACAATGTTAACATATCTGGTTTTAAGTAAACATTGCCTGTACTTACAGCTACAGCTTTGCTACTTGATTTATGCTTCTGTTTCAGATACTGCTTTACTCTTTCTGAGCCATTCTTTGTGCATTTTCCACAAAACATTAGTTGTGTCTTCTCATAATCAACGCCATAGTTAATTGTGTTTACAAAGGATTCCTGAACTGTAAGAAATGTTTCTCAGTGTGTGTGGTTTTGCATCATTTAGCCTTTAAAGGATACTGCTTTCCCTGACCTTTTGCTCTGTTTTCTCAATGACTGGTAATTGCATCAGTAGCCTTGAGAGTCGCATTTTCCTTTCACATCTTGGAGAGATCCAACCTTTCCTTACCCTCTCCTAGCTGAATCGTACATCCAGTCCCTCTTTTATTCTGTGGCTTCTGTGGATGCAATCTTGTTTCACTCCCATCCAGAATAAATTCTGCCAGGAATACATCCCAAACCCATATGTTTGGGATTCTGATGCTCCGTCCCCACATTGATGCTCCACATTATCTGCTGTTGTGGCATGGGTCCCTTCTGAACACACAGCAGCAGTGTCTGTTCCTTGAGGTTTAATATGCAGGCAGCATGAAGCTACAGGCAACATGCAGAAAAAAACCTGTTTCCTCTCTTTCTTCACAGCCCTTCAAAGGTGACTGGTTTTTCTGAGTCACTGCTAAGACGAACTTGCTGAAGAAGATTCAGCCTAGATTTATACTACAGCTCAGAGGAACATAAACAACCATTTATTGTTCAAAATATTATTTTGAGTTATTATTCAAGCCCCTGTCTGTCTGAGCTCAGGGAGGTTCTTCTTCAGATTTTGTGGAGTTTATTTCTGTTGTCTTCTTGAACAATTGTTCATGTGCAGATCATAGGTTTGGGCCAAACTCAACAGGGTTGGAAAGTGAAGGGGGAAAAAAGGAAAATGTTCTTCCAGTAGCAAAAGTGCAGGGAAAAGTGCAGGATTTGAATATATGAGGAATAACTAAAAGGTTACATAGGAGGATTTATTGGGAGTTAACGAGTATGAAGGTTGCACAGTGACAGTGCTGGTGTTTAGAAGGAAAGCTGTGGGAAGGTGGTTTAACTGGGAAGAGCCTATTCCCATTGCAGAAATACACAGAGACGATGAGGTCAGGGAAGAGAAGGTTAAATAAAACGGAAAGGTTCCTCCACAAAAGCTTCACTGATGAGTGAAATAGGGGCTGGTGCCAGGTGCCTGCAGGGGGAATGTGTCTGGGTGCAGTAAGAGGCAGCAGCTTCCTCAGAGAAGGGGAACCGGGAGCTGCTGGGCATGGCAGCCAAGCACAAGCCCAGAGCCTGGCCGTGGTCAAGGGCTGCCCAGCGGGTCAGTGGTACCCACAGCCAGGGGCAGTGGGGACACAAAAGGAGCTGGGCCAGGCTCTACTGCTCAGCATCCTGCAGCTCCCGTGGTCCTCCTTGGCTGCTTCCATCCTCCTTGGACCTCGCACTGTGGATGGGGCAGCCCCTTGTAGGGATTGTCTCTATCTGAAACAGTACATCTGAAGCTTTAAAAAAAACCACAAAAAAGTAATTACTAGTTGCCTTTAAACTGAAATATTTTAAGATAAAGAACTAAACAATGAAGGCAAAAATGACAAATCTAAAACCTCACTTCTGTTATCTTACTTCAGGAAAGTAGTTCTTCCAGTGCTAGACATGAAAGATCAGCCACAGTCACTGTTTTCTGCAGCTCAAGTGAAGGGAGCCATCTATTCTTTATTACTGTCTTTTCAGACTGAAGATGAGTATAAGAATCAAAAGTGATGGTATCTCATATTAAAGGGAACACTTGCTTGCCCATTTATCTGTATCACAGGATTCAGCTTCAGGTCACAACCAAAGGAATTAGTTTAAAATGAACTTTACAATAGGCCAGTACTTTGAGAAAGGTTGAATTATTGCTGGAACTTTGAACAATATATATTTGTACAGGAAAAGACCCAATAGAGAAGGTAAACTAGAGAAGACAGCAAGCACTTGCTGTATCAGCAATTCAGGATCCCAGACTGCTGAGAAAAACTGCCCTCAGGGAAATGAGATTATATTTTACTTATGACCTATATAGAGTAACAGATTTCTCATTCATGTCTAAGTACATATTGAAACTGATTAAGCAAAAGCTACAGGAACTGGAAGAAAATCATGACCAAACCTTAGAAGCAGTATTTGATCACTGGATGAAGGCTCAGTCTTTTGGAAATGAATACTTAGTCACTGGAACAAGTTTGAGACTGCTCCGTGTTTTCACTTAACGAAAACCTCTTTGTACACTTATTTAATTGTTTGTGACAAGAAGTCATTTAAGCTATATTTAGGCCAAAGAAGGTCTTGGAAAAAAATAGAAGTAATTAAGAATAAGTAAAATATTAAATGGTAAATAAAGTCTTAAGATCAGAAATTTTTTTAAAGTATATTTAGAATTAATTTAAGTTGCATTTCATGGCATGTGATGGAAAAATCTGATATCTTATGAAAATGAAAATCAAGTGATAAGGATCATTTGGTTTAATAAATATGAATTCAGGAACACCAGTGTTTTCAGTAAGATAGTTACATATTGTAGTGAAATGTGTACTACCTGTGTTTACTTTTTAAGAAAGCCTTTATACTTGAGATAGTTTGAATTAAATAAAACAAAACCCTATATGTAACAATTTATCAACTGTTACATAAATTAAATGTATCAAGAATAACAAATGAAAACATCACACAGAACAACAAGAAAGAGAGAAAAAGTAAAACCTAGTAAAAGCACAAGAGATTAGCCTTCTCAGCTGGATTCTACCAGTTATTTAAAATTCTTAAAGAGACATCTTTGGTTTGCATCCTGTGTGCAACAAGCTTCCATGTGAAAATGAATCTTTTTTCCCCAAAATATGTAATCTCCTCGTTCTCTTGTAGCCCTTTATGGTGCCATAGAAAGTGCCATGTTCTGCCAGAGCTGGATATCAATGCATATCCCACGGTCTTCACACCTCTGTCCATACAAGCTGTCATCCGTTAACTAGGTTTAAGAAAGCTGAGCTCAGGTTGATTTGCTGCCACTGGGCAGATGCCAGGTAGGACCTGTGAAGGATGTGCAGCCATTCAAGGTGCTGTGCTGCATTGCCAAGAGAGGTTTTTGTTGTCGTTTGATACAGAAAAGGCTCTGAAAGCCTGGGACAGAACTTGCGGGTGGAGTTACTTCCAAGAGAACTTTCCTCCTTATCCATTCTGTCATTAAATGATGCTGGCAGAGCTTGGGTAAAACTGCCTGGGGGCTGGGGGTCAGTAGGTGATGACTCTTCTGCCATATGTTCTGTGGATCTTATGAATCTCAGAGTTATTCTTGATGTCCAGTTGGAAGCATCTGTGTACATAATGTAGTTGAATTTCCCATTTTCATCACCCAGGTGAGGTTGGCACTGCAGTTAGCCCTGGCATTCCTGAGCACAAACATCTCAGGAAACCAGCGGTTTTGGGAAGGCCTTCCCCTTCAGAGTTGAATTGTGGTAAGTTTCAGCAGTGACACATAGTTGCCAAAGCTCTTCCTTCAGAAAACACTTGTGAGCAAACATTTAAACAGATTTCAGGTTTCCTAGCAATCTCATTTCAGAGACTGTAGAACAGCCATATGACTAATATGATAAGCAGCTCCTTTAGCAAGTAAAACTAACCATAAAAATCAACATGACCATCTTCCATGGACATCTTGCTTCAAAATCTTACCATTATTCTGAGCAAAGCTTTAGCAGGTGAGGTGAAACATGAATACAAAGGACATGGATTAAGAAGAAGACATTTAAATGCAGTGGGCTGGGCATTGTCAATATTACTATTACTAGCAACAGTCAGGATAAAGAAAGGGCTGGGCTCAGAAAAACAGTACTTGTTTATTGATGGTGTAAATGTTGCTAGGCTACATGGGCTAAATTAAAACCCCCATCCTTTCAAAGTGTGTACACCACCTTCAGCAAAGAATACTCTGTGAATTTAGTAATGGCAGTGGGGTTTTTCTCCCAGATAATTCAAAATTACCAGAATTGATGAACCAGAGTGTTTTAATTCTAGAAGAACCTATGGCAGACAGAATATTTGGCAACTACTCAAAAAAGAAAGTTTTCAGCGTATTTAGAAATCAACAGGAATTTCAATTAACCAATGTGCCAGTGCCCAGAGGAAAAGAATATAGAATAAAATAGAAAATATCAATATAGCTGTATAGCAACTATTCTCTTTCCATTAAAAATCATATGCAGAACTAGAAGAAACAAAAAAAGAGGCAAAGGAGGATCATGGCTTTGTACAAAGAGAGGCTAAACAAGATACCAGCTTGGAAAAGGACCCAAAGGAGAAAGGCCCAGAAGTCACAAAGTATTTCAAAAAAGATGAAAGAGAAACAATTTGTTATTATATCTGATGAGACAAGATTTGACACCAGTGAAATCATTGTTCAGCCAATCTAAAGCAAAGCAGCATCTAATTAAGCAGTGCCACTCAGTGCCATCAGATGTTGTAGAGGCCAAATCCAGGAAGGTGTCCACAAGGTGTTGGTATTGAAAACAGAGACTAGACCTCTAGGTGAAGATACAGTCACCAACCCAGTAAATCCCACTGTGTGGGTGTGGGTGGCAGAGCGGTGGGAAGCACCCTAGAGGTATAGCTGGGGGCCTCGTGCCTCCTGCTCTCTTCAGTTGGGGCAGAGCTTTGGGCTGAGAGATCCTGGGTGTCAGTAAAGCAGATCTTAGTGACACAGCATGCTTTTATCTTTTCCAGAAAGAGTAACCTTAGCTGTAATAAACCCTAGTCAACGTTTGAGGGAGCGAGATGGAGGAGGCATGCTTCAGAAGACAGTTCCCATCAAGACATTGCCCTTCAGACCTTCTCTACCCACCCTTGCACCTGGAGCTGAGGTGCAGGGTGAAGATGGGGGAAAGGGTGGCACAGATCCATGCCCAGGAAGGGCTGTTCTCCTGTGCCAGCAAACACTCTGACATTTCTAAACATGCCCGTGCTGGTGAGTGGGACAGCCACATGCTTTGTTTTGTAAGCGTTAATGAGAGAAACACTAGGAGCAACTTGTGCCTTTGGGGCAAACAGTATGTGGGACAGAGGAGTGCTTCATCCCCTTAGCTGGACCTATAGGGAGGAAAATGGGGAAAATCCCATCTATTTATCATCAGCCTATGAAAGGACTCATCCACATCACAAGGAATTGCTCATCTCAGGAAAGAGAGAGAGATTTCACAGCAGTTCCACATCACTGTGCCTCATCCATGACACCCCTGAAAGAAGCAGAACCACTTCCAAGCACTTCCCTAGTCCAGGAAAATTCGAACTCCAAAGCTGCCCAACCCAGGAGAAACTGAATAGGCAGAAAGCTGCTGTCCCAGTGCAGCTTTTGCTGACTGGAGGCAGAGGGGATCTGGGACAGCCCAGATTCCCCAACCCAGAGCTGCTGTGGTGGAGGGCAAGGACACAGCCTTGGAAGTACACACCCAGGGCTCTCTATCCATGCCCTTTCCCCATCTCAGAGGCAACAGGTGCCAGACTGTTTCCTGGGTGCTGGCAGAGCAGAAGACCCTGCTCTGACATCCTGCCCAGCATAGATTCAGGCAGCTCTCCAGGAGAAGCCTCTGCTGTTGGAACCACAGTCCAGCCACTCTGCAGAAGCTCACTGTGCCTTGAGCTAAGCACGTCTGCCACTGCTGGGAAATGGGTGGCCAGACTGAGAGAACAGCGAGTTCCCTTCACCGAGTGATCTTCTGCCATTGACTGCCAGTTCCTGAACTTTGGCTCTGGCCATGAGGCAGTAAACTAAGCAGATAATTGCCTGGCAGTGATTGATAGGTGGTCAAGGGTGAGCAGGGAGGGAGGGGCAGGGGATGAGAAGAAAGATTATGTTTCAGAGGGAAGTATTTTTTTTTAGGATTTGTCTATGCAGGCAGTCAGGAGCTTTTCTGAATCACATGGGCTTAGCCTGAGCAGGAAGACTCGCTGTAATTTTACACCTTTTCATCATTTCAGCTGGTTCTGCTGAAATCTGCGTAGGGATGAAAGATGGGAAAGGACAGAGAACTGATTTCCTTGTGTTTGGTTTACTGGGATAAATAATCAAGGCTAAATCACAGTTTATAATTTTTTGATGGAATGACTGGAGAGAGGAAGGAGCAAGCAGCTGCCAGCAATAAATAACTATTAGGAAACAGTATTAGGAAATAGTACCAAGAAGAAATGTTGCTGCTAGGATATGATTTCAGCCTTGGGAAATCCATAACCAGGCAGCTCAAAATTCACTTTGGTATCCAGAGCTTGTGTGCAACTTCTCCAAGATCCAGAGCAGCAGCTCAGAGAAGCCCAGGCTCAGGTCTCTGGTGAAGAAGCAAAGTCAGCTCATTGCACAGACAGACATCATAGGCTTCCACTCAGCAATGCTGAGGGCTAGTAACAGCATTGTGTACTTCAGCAAATCTGCATTCAAACTGTCACTTGCGAAGGGAAGGGAACCTTATCTATAGCTTGTTGCTGTGACTTTGATACTGATCTTTACAGCTAGGCTTCTAGTAAGCCTAGGGAGAACCCATGCATTGAACAACTATTTAAACTGAACAGCGTGAGCTTAAACTGAACTGTTTGAATTCAGAGACATTATGTTAGTAAAAATCCTGTCCAATTTCTACTTAAGGTTTACATTTTTACCAGGTTTGAGACACACTTGCAGAACTATTCCATCACATTGAGGTAATGGAAAATGTTCTTAGTTTTATACACATATCTCCCTAATTTAGAAAGTTTTCCATTTCAAGCATCCAGCTCTAGGCAGCCCATTTCCTCTCCTTTACCGAGCAGCTTTCTCAGGGCAGGGTCAAAGACAAAATACAGTGTAAAAGTGTCAGGCAAAGCCCTGTCCGCAGCCACCACACAGGCACTGAGCTTGCCATTGTGAATGAGCACAGCCACCTGCAGTCAGATCACCCAAAATGTATCCCAGCAAGTGGGGAAGAGACAGGAATCCCAGCAATCCCTACAGCCTTCCACCCTGCTCCGGGAAGTCCCCGGCTACAGGCAGGCATATCCCTGACGTACTCTGAGTCATGAGAAAAAGCTCCCAGCAAACAGCTGCTGGGGAAGCTGGGCCTGTTCTCAGGTGGGAACAGTTGGGTATGGCTATTGAAGCTCTTTTGTGCAGAGCACACCAATGGCTCCAGCACAGTGCCACAGACTACATGGCTTCATGCCACTGACCCAGCAGGTGTTTGTGTCTGTGGCCTGTACAGCCAAGCAGCACAGTCATGTGTTACAGTTGGAAGCAAGAGGTTGTGAGGAGAACCATCCCATGCTGCACATGAGATGCATTTCTGCCTGGGGGCCACAAGCCACCAGAAGGGACTGTTCTGGCCATGGTGAAAGATCACTTGTTTGAGGTCAACTCCAAAAATCCAGCCACTGGTTTACTCAGGTACTTCCTCTACAGCTGCCCAAGGAGTACCCCAGGCCCCTGAGACCAGCAGAAGAGTCATCAGTGGTGAGATGATTGGTTCAGGGGATGAGGGATGAGGTTTTGGCCATCCTTTCCAAACTGGAGAGCCTGTAGCAATCCTCACACAGGCAGCTTCTTTTAATTAGTCAAATTTGACCAAGACTGACTTGTCAGGGGTATTCCAAAGGCTTTTCTGTCAATATAGCACAGCTGAGCATACACAGAGGCCATTTGCACACAATAGGCAGAGAATTGCAAGCACAGAAGATTTATGTATCATGGATTACATCTGGAATACTTGTAGGCACCTTGAATCGCCACTGGAAAACTCACTTGCATCAAAGCAGGATGGGCCAGGAAGACATACAGCACACAATTTTGTGGAACTTTACTGATTTTGATACAGAAAAAAAACAGGTATTATCAGCAGAAGGAGCATAAAGAAAAATGTCATGGCTATTCTTCACTGGTACAGAGACCCAGTTACCAGCTGCTGCTGTGTACCACTAGCCTGTATACGTTACCTTGATTCTCACAAGAAGCCGGTCAGTTAGAAAATAATGTTTCACTGCAAATCTGGGTTTCTGAAGGCAAGAGAGCACATGCAATTGTATCTGTGTTAAAATCTCTCTCTCATTCTGAGGCTGCACATAATAGGAGGCAAGGATTCAGCACATTTTCTATAGCAGAATCTTGTGAGACATGAGCAGCATTTCAGACATTTCCAGGGTGCCTGAGTTTCAGTTTTTGAACAAACAAGCAGATGTGTCTGATCAGCCTTCCCAAAGCTCCTCTTTTCCCAGTGCTGCTGTTGGAAAGCAGCCACCTGTTCCTGATTTCTTTCTTCCATATTTTACTTATCTAAAAACACCGAATGAAATCAAACATGTTAAACAGTCAGAATTTTAGTATGCAAATAACAAAGCTGTGCAAAACTTCAGCCTGGAGAGAATATAATTAGGATAATTGAAATTGGAAAAAGGATCTGCAATGCTTTAAATTTAAATTACTATTGAAAGGGATAGCTTGGCAGAAGGAAGATACTTTACAGTTACTAGTGATGACTGAAGTATCAGAGTGTAGGGAATATTTCAGTCTTTCAGAACAAATACTGCTTAAGACCACAGAGAGCTGAGCCTGGGCTGGTGACAATATAGCCAAGGTAAGTGTTGGAGTACCATGAAGGGGCCAGCACACATATTGAGAGAAGGCTCCTCGGTGCCCAAATGTAGGAGCTGTGCTCTTAATCCCAGCAGCTGAATCTGGGGCATTACTAGTCCCTGATTTGATTCCCACAAATTCTGTTTTTCACAGTCTGCAACACTCTGGACTCATAGAACTAGAATGGGAGAGAGCACTAACTATAACACAGCTCACCACCAGACCTGGAAGATCAGTCTTACTCAGCAGGACAGATGGGGAGAAGAGGCTCTTGCCTTGCAGCTGCCCGTCTGTCCAGACAGAGACACAAAACTTTTGCAGCCCTACTCGGAAAGCTGCAGCTGCCACAGGCAGCCGCAGTGGCCTGCCAGCAGCAGCTGTTGTGCTGGCTTCCTTGCCTCTGACCTTGCCTTTGGACCTGCAGGTTTGTCCATCTTACTAACAGTCCCAGACAGCCATCTGCTGGGCAACTGCATCATGAACCAACCTAGGACAACACTTGCAAGCAGGACAATTATGTTTCTGTTCCTCCTACTATCCTATGAGATTAGGAGCTCAGCAGGATGCATTTGACAGGGCAGCTGGAATAGGCAGCATTAACTATCAGTGTCTGGAATTTTAAGAAAGAAAATGCATGCCTGTCCCTCCCAAAAAGTGTCAGTATTTCTGGAACACACCAGTAACAATGGAAGGAAAAAACGCAGCTATGTAACACTTCCTACAGTTGAAAGTTGCTTCTAGGCATCATAGGCCCAGGACAGAAGTCAGAAAGGTGGTAAGAGCAGCTAGGGAACCAAAAGCAGTACAGGATAGCATTTGGTGGTCAGACAGCACAGGGCCATAAAAGCAGACCTGGTCCTCTTGAAACTAGTTTGGATTTAGTCTTAATAAACCTAGAGTTGTGTTTAAAACCATTTGAGAGGTTAATGTCCTATAATCACCACTTCTCTGAACCAGTATTTACTCTTGTGTTGATGCTTCCGTTCATCCATAGCTGCAGTGACTTTGTGAAGCAGGAGTAGCAGCAGATTTGTAAGCAGTGAGGAATGGGTAAGGCACACAGTAGGTAAGGCAGCCATGGAGAACAAGACAGCCACTCCAAGTGGCAGGGATTTTCCCATGCCAGAGGCTACCCCAGTGGTTTTACACCTATTCTGTAAAACATAAGAGGTTCCCTTGTGGTCCTTCCATAGATTTGGGAATGAAAGTGGGATTCAGGGTTGCTGCAGTTGCACTTTGTGAAAAATTTTTAGGGCTGACCCTGCCAGCAGAAAGTCAAGGTGAAGACCATGCCCTTATGCCAACAGACTACACCAGACCAAGTTAAACTCTCAGACTCCTTTCCTATGAGCCATGAGGACAATGCTTGCCTTAAGCTCACCAGTATCTGTGTTTAGGCTTCTTCACAGAAAACATAAAATACTTTCCACAAGCAAGATGTTATTTAGCATCTGGCTTTATACTTAAAAAGTTGTGCCTGCAACACAGCATCTAACAGGACTTGAAGGACAACTGTGAATTGTGGAACATTCATTTCCAGGGCTCACATCAGAAATCCAAAGCTAAAAAGGCAAGGGGTTAACAATTTAAAGACAGCCCAGCATAACTTATTTCCCAATCACATCTCAGAATTAAGAGTTTGAAAACTTTTGCAAATTAACCATGCAAAAAGTAAATGAACCAAAGCACACACTCTAGCCAAGCAGCAGCTAGCTTTATTGAGTTCCAATAACTGCATCAAAAGCAAAAGAAATTAAAGTTGCTTTTTGTTTCTTAGCATTAGTCATTTTTCAGATAAAAATGTGACTATTTTTAATAATATTAAGAGAAAACCAAGAACAGAAGCAAGAAAAAAATTAGACAAGATAGCAGAGCCAGTGTCCCCTTCCTGTATCCCCCTTGTGTCACAAAATTTGATTCTTAGAAGTGCCGTTACATTTTCTCAAGTCAATGTCAGGGATTAAATTCCAGGACACAGCATTTGATGAATCAAGTATATTGTGGATTGCTATGAGTAGTGCTGTATTTTTGAAATCACATTTGGCACATCTTCAGTGGGACAGAAAGGGACTTTCAGAGAAAAGTTCGGATTACTCAGACACATTTCCCCACTGGCTGCCTCAGTGAAGTTTAGTAGAAATGTTAAGCAGAATTCATTTTCCCTCCTAGTTCCACCAAAAAGGCTGGTGTGCAAGATCCAACATGGCACCTGTAATACCCTTCAACCCACTGAAACCTAGCTCTGGCCTTCCCTGCTTAGTTCTATATTTGCTGTACTACATGGATGTAAGATTAAAAACACTGTCAGCTTAGGAATAGAGACCAATAAAAAGCTACAAGAGATGAGGATGCTACTGACACTGCCTGTAGATACTAGCACATGCAGCTGCTAACTCATACCCTGAGAGTTAAGTATGCATTGCCAAACAATTGTTTAAAGAATGTTTTTCAGCATTAGTAGCTACATGTTTCTTCAGTAAATAAAGAATTACACTTTAAGAAGTGTCTCCTTCCATGAGGAAGTACTTAAGGTAGTAGTGTGTGTAATAGTGACAGCTGTCTGTTAGCAGCATTACTGCTGTGACACATTGGCTCAGAAGACAGGTGTATCACCTCTAACCCTCCATCAACTCTGTTTCAGAGCGATGGCTTACAGTTCTGAATGGCACATAGCACCACCTAAAGAATGTGAGGAACACAAAAAGGTATTAGGCAAGCAATCATTCCTGAAACTCCAAGTGATCATTCATTTATTCCTTTGAGGCAGCCTTGTGGTCTCTTCCTTCTCTTCTCTGAATTCCAAAGAATTCCTAGTCTTCACAGACTTGGTGCAATCCAGTTCAGAAACTTCATAGCAACTTCAAAACCAAGAAAACATGCCTGGAAAAGAGAACATACAGAACAAATAAGGATTCTAAAAATCTATTCCAAACAGGATTCTTGAAATGCAGCACTATACACACCTGCCATGGCTGACATGGAAGGAGGAAAAAACCCCCAAAAAACAAACCACAAACAAAAAAAGACCTTGGACCAGAGGCAAGAATTCTACTATATCCCTCCACAGAAAGACAGAACTTCTACTCCATTAGGCTCATTATTTATTGAAGAGGAAGTCAACTCAAACTAATCCACACATTTGTGTCTCCTACTGGGATGTACAATCAGTAGAGAAAAAACTACCAGAGAAAGTCAAAGGGCTTTCAGACAAAGCTTCAAAGGATGGTTTACATGGTGTTCCTCCCAGATTAAGGTACATTTTCTGAACCTGGATACCAACAGCCAAAAGTACAGCAACAAGAATCTCACTGAAATGGTACAACAGTAAGCAGTCAGTCTTTATGATCCTCCACAGATCACAAACATTCACTGTGCACGGCCAGGTCCCCAAAACCCACCTAGAATCACAATTTACTTACTGCATTAGCGGGAAATGCCCTGATCATTACAGCTGTGAAGCCCTTATACAGAGATGCAACTCCTTCCTCTCTGATAAGTTCTCTCAGCACATCTCTAAAGCCATTTGCATATTTTCCTGGAGGAGCTGAAAGGGACACAAACCACATTAGCTAAGGTGTGTGGCAGTCATGAATGCTGAAGGATGTAACAGCCCAGGATTTTCACCAAGTTCACATTGTTACACCACCTAGGAGACACCAGAATCCAAGCATTACTTAAGCTGTGTTGTGACATCTACTTGGGAAAATGATCTGTTCCAGTCAAAGGCAAGCAAACACAGACACCTTACTAAAGACTCAGTAAACAGAAGGTAGGTGCTCACTATCACCACTACATCATAAGGGTATTGGGGGGCAAGATAAAAAGGAGAGTCTGAGCTGTTAGTTGCACTGCTGATCACAGCTCTCCTAAGAGCTGCAATTTGGAGATTAGAAGGTCAGATATTAAAACTGATGAAGCTGGTTTATAAGAAACAGAAAATGATCCTACTCATTGACTAGGACTCCCAAAGAAACCAATGAAAAACCTGTCAAACTTCACTGAAATGCAAGGCCTGGAGCCATCCTCACTGTAACTGGGCCACAGATACCTGGGAGCTGAGCTGCTACTCTAAAAACAATGTTCCCAGCAAGGCACACCCAGTTATTATAAATGTCAGGTAGCACAGGCTACAATTTATACAACTATGTCTGAAGTGGAATAGCAAAATCTCTCAAAGATTACATTTGTAATAAAGCAGCCACCACAAGTGGTTCTATTATTATGACTCCATGCTTAGGTTTCAAAACAGGTATCTCAAATCAGGATCATGGTATTAGCAGGGAGGTAGAAACAGGGAAGTGCAGCCTCATTTCCCAAAGAATTGTGAGGAAACCCAACTAAAAAGCTAGGAACACACTTGGATTTTTCAAGTACTTGCCTCAAGCAGTGCTCAAGATATGCCTCCTCCCAGATGCCATGCTCAGAAGGCATCTTCCTTCACTTCCCAGCCCATTCCCAGGAGCATCACACTGAGTGTGGCTGTGACAAGCTGGCATGCAACTCACCAGTCTGGAAACGGGATTTCAGCACATCTGGTGGAATGGCAACTGCCCAGTTGAAAATCCCAGCCAGGCCCCCAGCAAAGAGGATCCTTGGCACACTGAGGTCACTCACACTGTGGCAGGAGTAGAGTTGGGTGGGAGGAAAAAGAAGACAAAAAGAAACGAAAAAAAAAATGCTCTGAGGAAAACCAACAACAATAACAAAAAAAACTCCCTCCCCAACAAAAATAAAGAAACCAAACCCCTCCAATCAAACACAAAAATATGATGACAAAAAAATCTCAACAACAAAATCCCCCAGCAACTTGTGCAAAGACAGGGGTGAAAGCGAAGAGACCTATTTTAGGTAGTCCTTACTTGGCTAGTAAGATTCAAGGCTAGAATCTGAAAGAAACTCAGAATACTATTTTAATTGTCAGTTAACTTCAGACTGAAACAGCTCAACCCACAAAACAAGCAACCTTTTCTTTAAAAAAAAAAAAATTTGTTTTGATGATACTGTTCTAAATCCCTTCATAACTGGGGAGATTCATCAGCTGTGCCTGGGAAGTCCAGAAAATGATGATTCTGAGATTTCACTAACCTCTTTCCCTCAGGGGTCAGAATGTTTTTCAGCCACTCATATGTCATGAAGTACATTCCACTGGCTGGGACGTCTGGTGGGTAAATAACAAAGACTGTGAGTAGTGGGAAATGAAACGAAGCCTAGAGGCAGAGCAACCCTGTGCCAGCTCAGCAACACCACTAAGTACATCCAGATTCCTCTTCTGAACCTCCTCTACAAACAAACTAAAATCCATTGTTGCTCTATTCTGAGGAGCCTGAACTTTCCCAGGGACAGTAGGTACTAAAGGTAAGAACTGGGAAAATATCCATTCTCAAGTGTTTCTGTCAGCAGCCTTTCAAATCAGACTGCAACATGGCCGTGAAGCTAATGATGAGACAGCTCTAAGCTTTCTTAATTACTGCAGGGCACTTTTTATTTTTGTAGTTGACAGGTTTCGTTTTGGTTTTGTTTTTTTTTTTTTTTAAGGTACACCCACAGCCCATTCTTAGCTCATGCCTAAACTGGAGAACCAGCATCTGGCTAGGGACACTGCTGGAGTTACATTGCTAGATGATAAACCTCTAGGAGAAGCAGCAGATTTTAAAAAAACCCTATACTGAGATATCAAAATAAAGAAATTTCAGTTTATGGAGAACATTGCTTCAGGACAGGGAACAATCTTAACACTTTTCAAAGGAGAACGTACCAAAACACATAAGGATTCAGTGTCTGGCACAATTTGTTGTTGTGAGAGGGGTGATGCCATCCCAGTCCAAAATTACCCGCACTCAAGCCAGCAGAAAGCATGATTGCTGCAATCACAGCTTTTCCAGCAGTCAGCATTACACAGCAACAGTCACAGGCAGATACAATTCTCCCAAGGAAGGGAGGGAGAAAAAAAAAAAGAAAAAAGGGCCAATTCTGTATTTTTCTTTTCTTTGTTCTCTCTGCTCCTCCTCTCACTCCCCGTGGCTTCTCAGATCTTAATTACTTCCCATATCCCTCTGATCCCCATCATCTAATCTCTCACTCACTGAGAATCTCGTTTATTTCTCAGTCCCTTTGAGGCATTGGAGAGGCTGTGCAGACTGCAAGAAAAGAAAAAAGGGTGACATAGCATCTCCAATTGGCTAAAGGGAGAGTGAGATCTATGACACTATGTCAGGCTCCTTATCTTAAGGCACCCCATGCAGAAGCAGCATCAGAATGTATCCATCAGTTACCTCTCATGAGAGTGAGCACTGTGCCCTTGTACACGCCACGAATCCCAGCCTCACGGTAGAGCTGTTTTGCACAGTCCAAAGAGCCACTGTATTTAGTTTCACCTGTAGCTGCCTGGATCTGAAGGATTAAAGTGATAATTTCTGACTACTGAAGGTTTCTGGCTAGTGAACAACCATTCAGCTCACAGTTAGAAATCCAAGTGCATGTTTCCAGAGAGGAAGGAGCACATACTCGTTCCACAGGCACTCCTGCATATGAAACCTGTCACTTCCTCAAACAGGTCTCTCACATTCAAGTTGAGGATATGTTTATTGTTCCATGTAGAGGCTAGATTCTTTCTTATTTTCCCCAGTGTATGTTTGAAATAACTGAAGCCAGTTAAGTAATTCTATACCTGCACTGACAAAAGAGTAGCCTTGAAATAGTTTAGTGAAATGAAAACAATTTGCATGTATACAAAAGCTTCCATGATAATATTGTATCTGTCAGAACTAATGTGTGACCACGCATCACTGTACTGACAAAGTTCAACATAGTCCAAAATGAGTTAAGCTTCCCATCTCTGCCAAGGATGGCATTTTCATTTGTTTAGATTTGTATTTTCCAACAATACTTTAAAAAACCTGGAGGAGTTGTAGAGCTAACAGTCACCCAAACATCAGAAAACTGTATTTTGGAGTGTATTCTTAGTTATGTACTGGGAACCTGCCGAGGGAACAGGAAACCTTTACACAGGAATTTTAAGAGCTAGTAATTTTGGATTTACTTTTTTTTTAGAAAAACTTTCCTTCTGAAACACTGAATTTTTCCATACTTTGAAGTGGACTGAGATATCCACTGATGCTTCACATTATGCCATAGAGTATAAGGCTTGTGCTCTGTAAGTGAATAGAGCAATGAATGCTGTATGTACTTATACTGGCATGGTGAGTTTGTATAATGCTTCTTCGTGACACAGTTGCACTAAATGAGAGTTGTCTCAGTCCTGTCAAAAAACAGAGAGTAAATACACTAACCAAAGAAGTTACCAGTATGGAAAGACAAACCCTCTAAAATTAAATTCCCATCATCACTACACAATGCCTTACCTGTAAAAGGCACTTGATTCTCTCCCCAGGAGCCATGATTACTGTTGTGAACACTCCTGACAACATGCCAGCAGCAAACAGCTGAGGGTATCTGCCCCAAGGAAACAGAAAAGACCCTAATGCAACACAGTACATAGGAAATGAAGGGCAGAAAGTCCCTTATAACCAGATTATGCTGTTCCACACAAGGCTGGTAGTGCTTTTGAGCAGTGCAGAAATGCCTCATCAATGAATAATTAGACCTAAACATTTAAGATCTCTGTGATTCAAAGAGCTGGTTCCCACAGCAACCATAACTCAGCTCTTCACATCCACTGTATTTGCTAATTTGCAACTGTATTTGACAATATTCCTTGTACTTGCATTTTTTGCTGCAGTACTGCCCATTCATTTTTATGCCCAATAGTCTCTTCCTCCTCTAGTCTCCTACGCTCTTGTCAGTGACCCCAGCTTCCACACATATTCCTGCTTGTGCAGCCAAGAGCTGCCTTTCTGTAATCCCTCACTCCTTCAGCCTCTGCATCATCGAGCCTGGGCTACCAACTGCCATCATTCCACACATTCTGCACCTGCTTTCACGTGGCAAAGTCTCCATGACAGAAATCCCTTAAACAGGCCCAGTTTCTCCATCACAAATTTAGCTATACACCCAACCTCCTGCTACTTTTCTTACTGAGATGACCTAACATCTCAATTTAAATTCCACAACTCCTGCTTCTCTCCACTTGCCCAAGAGATGGCATTTTATTCAGGTTTTCCAGTTTTAACACCTTTCTTGACTCCTCAATTCCCATTAAATCTTCTAGACTATTCAGACCTCCCTCACCACCCAACATGCACCTCCTGTACAAAGTAAGCTTTGAATTTTCTAACTCACTTTTCTAACTCCCCAGGAAAAACAGAACAGGCTCCTCAAATTTATCTTCATCTCCTTCCTTCCAAAATCAACATAGGGAACCACTGCCATTCTGCCTGCCTCTAGACCCACAATCATGGTGCTATTGGGGCTTCACATCCCAGGCACACTGTATCTTACCACATAAAGTCAGCACCTAAGGTGCAGCACTACTGTGCACCACAACACTTTCAGTAACCATTAGCCTGTGCTCTTTCTCTCCTACTGCTCTTTTTGGGAAGAGTTCTGCATAAAGACTCAAAAAACTATGCTGCCCTTCTCCAGCAAGCTCCTTAAAACTTCCCTAAAAAACAATACACCAAGGTGACAAGGCTGCTGGAAAGAAGCCCCTAGCCCACTTGTTTCCTTGTGTTCTCCACTTCTTATTGTTCCCCTGGTCTTACCCTTCAGTCTTGTGTGTATGACAACACTATGGTGGTATATCAGAGGGTAAGCTAGCGGAGCCCCAGCACCTCAGCACTGCCTCCCTCTGAGGAAACCAAGAAGAGGGAGCTCACCCCATGTCACAGCAGTGGCTAGTGCTGTACAGCAGGTGCACCCACACCACCTAAGCAGTCCCCACACAGGTAAGGCTCCAACAGGAACCACACCTCACCATCCCACCACGCTTGGCTCAACACAATGGAATCCTGCTTTCTGACAGGGCTCCTATGTGTTGCACAAATACTGGAATAAAATGTTGCTAAGCTATGGTTCTGTTCCTGCAGAGTGATAAATCACAATTCAGCAAAGAAGTTAAGGGAGTACCTTAAGAGTGGAGGGCTTTCTTCCTGCATAAGTTAGGTAGTACAAAGCCACACAAAGTTTTCTTAGCTTCTCATCTCTTTTCCAGAAGGTTAGACAAGCCTGAGAGGATGGCTGCTCATAAACACCTCTTTCCAGAAATTTCTATGGCTATTACTATAACCTAATGCAAGACACAGCAAGAGTCACAACTAACAAGGAAAAGATGTTACCAGTACTGCTTGACCACGAATTTATTTCTCCCATTGTTTCTGTTAATAGTGAGAGTTTGGCAGGCAATCATTACAGAACTCACACTGCACTCATCTAAAATGGAATTGTTCCTTAATGGCTCTTTCTTATGTAGAAAGGGAACTGCACAGCACCTGCCCACACACTGTCTGTTTTTAGCCTGTGCTATCAGTCCCACGCTTCCAGAAGAGTTAAAATACACGAGTGTTTTATTTTGTAGAACAGTATTTATAACCTAGGAGAAGAGACAAATTTACACCACAAAACGTGTGACAACACAGCAGGCTACAAAAGCCTTAGGGTGCCTTTCTCAACTGTTTGATTAACTCAAACTCACGTCAAGACATCATCAGGCGTTCTCTGTTGGAGTCTTTTTCCCAAGCCAAATCCAAAGAAGCACACAGCGAACATGGGTGTCACCCCGATAATGGGAGCTGCCATCCCTCTATACAAGCCTCGGACTCCCTGCAAAATAAAAACCATTATCACAAGAATTACTTGGTTTTGCATAAACTTTGCACGCACCTCAACTCATTGAGAAGTGAAAGGCTACCACACAGATAGTATCAGTCAGACAGTCAAACCAATCAGAGGAATAATGGGGTCTGTTGTTCATTTGCAATTACACATGGTTACAGGCCTGTTGTAAAGGAAAGCTATCCTTCCCGGAAAACACTGGCACTCCTTAGACTCTTCTGATCTAAGAGCATTTATCCTGTACTTACATCTCAAGTATGAGGACATTAAGTTAAAAGCCACCTGAACAATAGCCCTAATAGGTTATTTTGGAAGTCTTCTCTCTCAGGTACATAAAAAACCACACATACGCTTTGTTAGTAAGTCATTAAATGCAGTAGAATAAGCCACTAACATTGAGCCTGAGAACACCGATCAAATTCACTCCTTAGACAAAAGGAAAGCCTGTGATACTAACCTGAACTACCTCACACCCCACATGAACTCCGTGGGAAACAAGTTCAAGAGCAAATTATTTTTTATTCCCTTCCCCAAGTCAAAACTTTTTCATCAGACTACACACATGGGAATACTTTAATGTAGATCCTTATTTATTTCATTTATTTTGCCTTTAAACTGAACTTCTTCTAATAATAGGAGAGCTATCTTTCTAAATAAAGGTTAGACTCACAAATAAATCAGTGTATCCTGGTATGTGTCTATATGCTTACAGGTCCAACTGACTCTAATGGAATTGTATCTGGCTGTCAAATATCAGACACTCCTGCTCAATCTTCCCACAAGCAGTGGGAAACAAAAGGCCTTGGCAAAGAGGTTTAGCAGTTTTCCTTATAGAAACTGATGAGTATTGAGTAGGAGGAGAGAGGCAGCATTACTTTTGAACTTCACATCACAAGGCTATTATTGTGGTTCAGCTCTGACGTCTGTGCTTCAGCAGGGGTGTGAAAAAACACAAGGGATTCAGAGCTGGAAAAGCATTTCAGCACTTTGTGGGAGAGACTGGGGAAGCAAGATTTACTTTGGTTATATAACAACCTCTAATACCACAATGAAAGCAGATTTCAGATACGAGGCAGATCTTTCATTTAACAGAGTTACCTAAAAACATTCAGTGGCTAGAAATTAGACTTCAGACTAGTAAACAAAGACTTGGACTTTATAGCTATTGTTTCCAAATGGTAAATAGCTGCTGGGAAAACTTATGATGTGGAAAACTGGATTCTATGTCACTTAAAGCCCTTAAACCAAGGCTGCATGCCATTCTAAAAACAAAACAGACTATAGTTCAATCACATGATATGGCTCATTCACAAGCGTAAACCACTGTTCACCTTCTGCAGAAGACTGAACAAAACTACTGTAACCGACCTTCTGTTCTCAAAAAAGACAAAATCTATTGATGCTCCTCTGCCTTCTCATGGATGGCACATTACAGAAGAAAGTAAAAGTAATCCTTGTGTTAACAAAAGTCATTGCCTGTTTTAGGATTTCCAGAGACAACTCCAAATAGCAAAGACAGCAAGATTCCAACAAGAACAACCACAAAGCCAGCACACAATTGCCAATGTTCGCTCCAGTCTGTAACTCCAGATATTAATATCATGTTATTTGAACCAAAAGCATTTCTTAACAAAACAAGGAGACATGCACCTGGAGCATGTGGATGCTAAGTATTCCCTAAGTTTTGTGATCTGCCTAAAAATTGTAATTAGAATCAATTCAACTGATAACCCAAGAATTGTATAGTCTTTGGGGAGGAGCAACATTCCCACATGATTCCATCCCTGCAACATACAGGAACAACTGAGATTTTTGGCAGGCAACGCAGATGACATGCTAACACAGTACCTCTCCAACAAGAGTCTTTTTGAAGCAGTCAAAGGTCCCAGAATAGAGTGGAGCCTGACCAGGCTGTGGCTTGGGCTGGGTTTGCAGTCTGACCTAGTGAGACAGGATAGGAAAGCATAATTTTATTCAATATTGGTATCTTTTTATTTTATTAAAAATTAGTATCTAAACTTTGATTCAGAGAACACCTCTATATGTCTATTATGGAGTAAGCTTTGTAACTGAACTTTATAATATTGGTAAAGATATTAACATCATTTTAGCCCTTTGAAGAAGAGAAGGGATTGAACTTTAATGTATTTAATTGCTAATGTATCTACCTAATTAATTGCTAGGATGGCACTCGGATAACAACCCCACTTCAACCCCTGAGAACTAACACCCTGCTCCTGCTCTGCTCCCTCACACACTGTGCGTGTAGGTGTGTTCTCCTTCGACACTCTCATTTTTGGAGGGCTGTCCCCATCCCAGGGTCACCAGGACCCCTCTACCGCTGCAGCGGGGCTCAGGCTCTCAGTTCCTTCCAGCGCCAGAAACATCAACGCTTTTTCTCTTATTTTTACTATAAACCAGCTGTTGACCCCGGGACCCGAGGGCTGCCAAGCCGGCAGAGGGCGACCAGCTCCACGGAGGTCCAGCCCCACCCCCCACGATGCACGCCGGGAAGCACTTGTCTTCCCATGGCTCCCCCACAGTGCTCGCCGGGATGTGTAGTTTCCGTAGTCCGCTTCCCCGCCGGGAAGCCTTGCCTTCCTCAGCACAGTGCCCGCCGGGAAGCGTAATCCGTCCTGCCTTGAACAAGACAACACAGCATAGCACCGGCCGCCTCCCCTTCCCCACCTCACCTTGATGGTGTCCAGCGGATGCCCCACGAACACCAAGCAGACGCCCCCAAAGCCACCAGCGAAGAAGTTCTTCACGGGGCTAATGGGCTGCGGCTGCTTCGCCATGACGGCAGCAGCGGGTGAAGAACGGAGCCGGGGCGCTGCGTCCACACCGAACCAGTGCTACCCCTTCCGCCCCGCGACCTTTACCCCAGTGCCGGGCCGCACGGTACGCCGGGATACTGGGGGAGGTGAGCGCGGGGCAGGTCGGGAGATTGCCGGCCTCTGCCCGTAGCGGTACAGAGGCGGCAGGTCCTTCTCTCGTAGCGGTATCGAACGCTGTCATTGAGCGCTGGTATCGGCCGCTAGGCCTCAGCGTCTTCTGAGGGTGCTGGCCCAGCACCTTGAGGCGGTTCTGCGCTGCCGGCCCGATCCCCGTCCCTACTCCCCAACCCCGTGGTGGTTCTGTTGTTCCCCAGCCCAGCGCAGTGGTCCGGTCCGGCCCGGCCGCGGCTCCGACCCCGCCCGGCGGAAGTGACGGCAAGCGGAGGCCGGTGCTTCCGGCGTACAGGCAGTGGCGGCCCGGCAGGAGGAGCTCGGGGTGCTGCTCCCTGCCTCCCCCGCCCGTCGCCCGTCCGCGCTCTGTGGCGCCCGGTAAGTGCGGCGGTCTGGACCGCGCTCTGGGGGTGAGGCCCCTGGGGCCTTCCGGCGGGGTGGCCTGTGCCGCGCTGCTGGGGAGCTGGGGACGTCCGCTGAGCGCCGCCGCCTGCCGGGCCCGTGTCCCTCAGCGGGAGGCGGTTGGGGCCGGGGCGAGGCGAGCCCGGCGTAAGGGACGCGGTGCCGCTTCTGTGTAACTTCTGCTCAGTTCAGTGGCCGGCAGTGCCCCGGACTGGAGCCGGTGCCGAGGTCGGGCTGCCCGGGGGAGAAGCTGCAGCCTATGAGCTCTCAGGCCGGTGGAAGGTACGGGCTGGGAGTGGGCCGTGCTGGGGCTCCTTCTTCGCTCCGCCACCGTTCAGGCTCTTCCTCCACAGCTCCCTTCTTCCTCACTTTCCCTGGGCCTCCCACCTACGAGCATATGGTGTTCTGGCAGTGCGGGACACGTACAGGGTTTAGTCTTGCACGGATTGCAAAAGGAACGGACCTGAGATAACTTAAATGGACCGAGTACTTTTCTGTCTAAGCCCAGAGATACTGTGCAAGGAAGGCTTTGTAAGTATGTATAAAATAACTTGTTGAAAGTAATAATAGATTAGAAAGTACAGAAACGAAACGGATTAGATCAGTTGGGAAGGACAAGGCAATCACGATTGTATGAACAAAGACTGGAAAGTGGGAGGAGAGCATGCAGATTCACGGGGGATGTGTGATATGGCTGTAAGGAGGTCTCGGCGGAGTCATCTGTGGTGGAAAGGATGGGGGATGTTGTTCTAGTTTTTCACTCTCAGGATGAAAACATCCATTCCAAAAACTCAGTGAAAAAGGAAATGGCAAGGTATGTGTGCTGCATGTGCAAAGAAGCAATTGAGGATGATCCATGGATTACAGGCTGGAATAACATAGACAAAGGTGCAGTTAACATAAATAGCAAGCGTGAAGTTGGAATCATTGATGGTTGCAGAGAAAAGACAGTGTCAGCCCCTTTGAAATTTACATGGATAAATAGTTTAGGAGGCAGATTTGAGTTAGACTTTCTCTATTTCAAAACTTAAGAGGTAAAAGAAGGAAAAGCTGTCTTAAAAGGCTGTGAAATATTAACAGAAAAAGAAGAGGAGCATCCTTCAAAAGACTTACTAGAGAAATCACACAGAGGTGGACAAAGAGGGCAAGAAATCAGGAAAGAATGATGTAGTGGGACAAGATATGAGGTGGGATCACATAATTTACTGCACCCGACCGTGGTGAGGTCAGAGAGAGACTGATGGTCTCTCTTTGAAGGCATTCTGTTACTGAAGACCTTTTTAAGGAGAATTGTGTTGCAGAGCAGGAGTCAGCAGCAGAACTTCTCTGTTGGAGCCAACAGACAGTAGAATGTAAGGGTGGGTGTGCATACAAGCTTCTGCAAGGAAGCTGGAGGAAGAGAGGTGGCTAAATTTCAGTGTTAGTGAAGATAAGGGAGTATCTTGGATTAAAGTGGTAAAGAAGGACCTCATCCTCCCTTGGATAGGAAAGGGATTTAAGTATGGTTTAAAACTTTATAATCTGATTTTTGGGGTTATGGTAATTATTTAATCTAAATACTCATTATTTTTTTACCCTCTTTTTGGAGCTTAATGTCTTCATTGTCTTAAAAACTAGGGCTATCGAGTATTAGTTTGTCTTGTCTTAATTTGTATCCAGAGAGCTTGTGATTTGATCATGAATGAGGGCATTATGCTGAGTGTTATGTGAGGTGAGTCTGTTACTCATTTTCCTAGTACCCTGCTTTGCTTTGTCCACAGAGCATGTGCCTTAGCCTTCCTCTCTCTTCACGTGTGTCCATCTGACATTCACTTGTGCTGGAAGTCAGCTCTTTCTGAAAATGTTGTAACAGAAGTCATAAATATTGTCCAGTCTGCAGACTGCTTTCTGCTTGATGTATCCTATTTGCCCATGCAAACAGTTCCTTTGATTGTTCAAATAAGTGTGTTAGTGGCGCAGACAAACACCTCTGCACTCTTGTGAGCCTCATTCCCAGTGACTGGTATGGAACTGCTGAGGGACTAGTTAGGCCCAGAATTCTGCTTAGATAGCCGAAAATATCTCATTGCTTGGACAGGACTTGCTATGTGTTGAGATTGCAGATGGACCCAATGTTCTGGATTTTTCCTGTCTTGTAGAGTGTGGGATGATCTAAGTGGCTTTGAGAAGTTTCCTGACAGGTGAAACTTGCTTGGGCTTTGTGATGCTCTGAGGTGGGCTGAACAAAGCTGTTGCACTCTGGGCTATTGATATCTCTGAAGGAATGTTCACAGTAGGCTTAGATTATCAAATAAGTTATTCCTTTAACATAAGGTTTAACAGGTAAAGAGCCATTACTTCTTTTATGCAAGAGGTTGGTGTCCATACAGGTTAAGTCCAGAACAGAATCATTAACTCTTAGCAGGGTAGGAGGAGGGAGGGACAATAGAGATTTGTGTGACTCTTCTCTGTCAAATCGGATTTCCCGTCCATCTCCTTCCAACATGGAGATGCTGCCTCTGCTCCTCTGACGTTCTATGGAAAGCAGTGCTATAAGACATGTGCTACGTATGATATGGATAGCTAAGAAATCAAGAGGCAAATGAAAGGAATGAAGACAAGAATTTAGGGGATGATAGAGTTAGCTGCTAACCTTATAACCTCACTGAAGGTTTGTATCTACTGAAATCACTGCAACCCCTGAAATTAATTGTATATCATCTCTCTTCCTGGTTATTCTGTGATAATTGTTGGAAGCAGAAAGCAAACAAGTTGAGGAAAAATAATGAAAATTTATGGTTGAGTTTTCATGTGTTCTAAAGTCAGGATTCTCAAAGTTTGATTGTGGTTTCCCCAGCAGCTACAAATTGTGATATTGTGGAAATATATCTCAATAACAGAGCTAACAACATAGAGATGCAAATGTTACAAGAAACCCAATACATGCTGCTTGTGCAAAATGGAGCTTTGATTTTATGTGTATATTTTTATATGTAAAATTCAGTTGCAGCATTAAGTCTTTTGTATTTAAAAGATTCTCCCTTGAAACTAAAATTATTTGGTTAAATGGAAATTTGTGACTAGATTTGACTATAGATGGCCATATTTCAATGTTGATACAAGCTCTACTACTAAACCTCGTAGAACTCAAGTTCATGTGGTTTAGTTACACAATCTAGAAGGTTTTCATTCAGATAAATAAAGTGAAATGTGAATTTTCCAAGTTCAGTGAGATTCTTTAAAAAATAAAAAAATTGGCCATTCTGTTTCATTTTGAATAGCAGCTGTCAGCACTTGAGCATAAATTTCTGCATTCAGAAGGTAACGTGTATATTGACAACGTAATAAAAATAGAGAATTAATTTAATTTCCCCCCTCAAATGTAAGGCCCAAGCCACATCAAATCCAGTTGAGTGTATTTAAAGGGATTAACTAATTTGACCTTTCTTTTGAGATGGTATGGAAGGCTGTTAAATTTGGTGTATGCAAGAGATCTGTTTGTCTTGTTTTCCAAAGTCCCACTTTATGGCTGCAGTTAGGAAACAATATGGACTTGTACAGAGTATCACATGTCGGCTTTCTAGCTACTGTGGTCACAGTTAAGCTGTTTGTGTTTTTTGCTGTTAATGAAACTGATATGATGCTTTTCTGCAGCACTTGAGGCTGTTGGTAAAAACTTAATGTCATAAATTTAGTTGTATATCTGAGAAGATCTGTAGTGAAGGTTATGCAGCTGCTTTCCAAATGTCAGAAGTGTCAGGGCCCGTACTGGGGGCTAGGTTGCAGTGTAATAAGCCAATATCTGAAGTTTTAGACTTCGCCTGTGAGAGTAGCCTTAGCTTTGCAGCTGCAGGAGTCACAGTGGAGCCAAACCAGAGACCCTCACAGCAGGATCTTTTTTAGCTGGGCTGTTGGGTCAGTCCATTCCTGGCTGTTTGATCACTTGTATGATGCTGACATGGCTTCTTCAATTTCTCAGGCAACAGAAAAAATTGTTTTTCCCCCCTTAGGAGACAGAGCTCAGATGAAATCAAAAGAACGATAAAGTTTGGAGGAGAAAAAGAAGCTGCAATTGCTTTCCTGGTCTGCAGTTTGACAGGGCATTAAGATGTCTGTGGACATGAACAGCCAGGGCTCTGACAGCAATGAAGAAGATTATGACCCTAATTGCGAGGAGGAGGAAGAGGATGAGGATCCTGGGGATATTGAGGATTATTATGATGGGGTAGCTAACGACGTGGAGCAACAGGGAGCAGATGCCTTTGATCCAGAGGAATATCAGTTCACCTGCCTGACTTACAAGGAGTCGGAGAGCGCTCTGAATGAACACATGGCCAGCTTGGCTGCCACGTTAAAGGTGAGGAAAGGTTTCTGCATTAACACAGCTGTAAGTAAGTCTATGATTGAAGAAGCAAATGCTGAGCATACAGTTTGAAATAAAAGCTGTGGTGATATTACTGTTATGGGGGGTAGAGGAACATTATTGAAGGTCCCCATTTAAAAACTGACTCAAAATTGTTTACAATTGCTGCATACTGGTTCTGGAGCCTGAAAAATCTTCCTTACTGAATGTTCATTCTTACAACTAATTTTTTTTTTTTTTTACAGAGCTGAGCTTCATGTCTAAAATTTCTGAGTTATAACTGTTTGCATTAGCACAGTGAAGATATATAGAAAAGAAACAAACCAATTCCTAAATTATGCAGATTGGAACATCTGCATTTGAGATATCACTGGTAGATAGGAAGACATGCTAAAACTTGATTATTCTCACAAAACTGCCTTTCCTTGTTGGTTCTGAGAGAATAATCATAGACTTTCAAAGACAGATCAGCTGTCATGCCAGGTGTTAACCCTACTGTTGCAGTGACAGCAATTAAAGTACAGTGAACTTGCCATCTTTTGTGGTGATTAATTCATCACAAAAGAGTCATGCTCTGACTCAGCTTCATGGTATTATGCTCAGTAAGACTTTTGTGAAGTTTTCTTTCTTTTTGTGCAACTAATTACTGTAGTGCAGACGAGTGATAAGAGGAGGTTTCCTCTCTGCCTTGTCAGTATGCTTTGGTCCCAGTGCAAGTCGGAGGAAAGCAGAGATTTCTAAGTTCCAGCACTGGGTTGAAATGACTGATGCATCTACTTTTGTAACAGGTCTCATAGTGCTTGTTGTTCCTTGAATTAAACTAAGAAAAGCATTACTTTTAGTCTTTAAATAAAATCAGGCTTCGAAAGTTAAAGTACATTTCCCACGAATTCTGAAAGTCTCATTGAGCAAATATTACAGTTAACCAGCTAAGACTGATCTGCTAGCTTGAATCTTGCCTCAAATATGACCCAAGGAAAGAACATTTTAGATTCCTTTTATATCAAGAATATGCCTGCATATTTGCTAGTAAATGAAGTGCTACACATTCTGGGTTGTGTGTGAGGAGATAAAAATAAATTTGGGTAAAAACCTGAAAAACTGTGATCATCTAAGCCATGCACTAAGTCTTTGGCTCTTGAAGTGTCATGTTAATTGTCTGTTCACTACCAACAGTAGTGCAAGAATTACACTACTTTTTTGGGGGGGTGGGGGGTGGGGTTGTGGTGGTGTTGGTTTTTGGGGTTTTTTTGACCTGTTGTGTATCTGCAGCATGTGCTTTGTAGTTCCTGGCATCCTTTCTCACAACACTTGAGCAACCCTGTTTCTTCCTTCCCCTCTCTTCCACCAAGGAAACTTGTCATTTTGTAGGTTTACAAGACAAAATGGAGTGGAAAGAATTTGTCTTGAATTAGCAAGCATACAGAAAGAGGAAATTGAATACAACATGTTGAACTGTTTGTCTTTGTTATTTTCCATTGACTTAATGGATACAAATAAACAGGAGCAGAGTTTTGTAAAAACTATTACCTTCTTTTCTGTAATTTGCTTGAGCACTAAGAACTTTTCTTTTGAGGACTACGTTTCACAATGTCTTGAATTTTTTGGATAGTGGTGATTGTTCTTTTGGAGTTGGTTTCATCTTCTTTACTTTCATAATAGGTAGTGGTCACATAGTGCTTTTCAACATTAGCTCATATCAAAGGCAGAGTAGTTGCCCCTGACACATGAAGGAAAATTAAAGGCTGTCTTCAGGAGGTTCAATGTTGAAGTCAGTTTGCTGCCATGAGAAATGAATGGACTAATGCAATAAATGGGCTTGAACCTTTTTTCTATTTTTTTTTTTTTATTTTGTTCTGCCACTGCATATTGTCATTAGGTGGTTCACTTTCTGCTGGTTAAATTGGAGGGGTGCGTTGAGCGTGTTTTTCTCAGTGGCATATTCTATACACACCTTTAAGACCAGAAACATATTTAGAGCTCTACGTCTTCATACTTGCAGTTTGTACTGTAATTAGCTAACAACAATCTAAATAGTACTTAATTTGCTCTGCTCATTAACCCTCAACAGTTGGTTTTTAAACTGTTTTGTTCAGTTATTTCAGGCTGATTGTTGAATTCCTATTTTCCCAAAAGCATGAAAATAAAGGGTCATCTTCTTTGGAAATCCTCTTGGCTACTTTTTTTATTCCCTTTGAGTTACAACTCACCTTATTCTCATTCCTGCTGAAGCTAAACAGGCAACTGAATGAACCTTGTGTTGTCTGGCTAACTTCACGTCAGGCGTGAGCACCCTACATATGTTTAAAAGTTTGAATGCAACATCAAAAGAGACAGTCTTCAACAAAACACTTGTTTTTTAACTACCTCAATTAGAGACAAAAATCAGTTAAAATCTTAAGTCTAGCTAAAGCACAAAACCCAACTTGAAGGTAGATATATGCCCTTGTATTTCTTGCTGTCATAGGAAGGTTTTATCTTGAAGTCTTCAGAATTGCTTTTTCTCAGGCAGGGAATTCTGAAAACAAGGTAGCAGAACAAGGTAGCAGCAAACACGACTAGCTGTGTTGGGTAGCAGGCCTACAACTACTGTAGTGGTTATCCCAGAACCTTGTGAAAGCTGGAGGGACTTTGTGAGTGGTATCCAGAAAGTTTCTCCTCATTTTGATTTTAGTAAGAATTGTGGGTATGTTCTTCCTTTCAAAGAAGAAGAGGAAATGTTTTCTTCTTTGTTGGCACTTTTAATCTGCAGGTCCGTTTGTGAAGGAAAGATTCAGTTAATACACAGACTAAAATTAGGACAGGCTATCTCTACTGAAACATGCCAGAAGAAAATCCAGAGCAGTGATTCTCTGACCGAAAAGCCTGTGAATGGAAGCAGATCACTTCTAATTCCCTAAAAAGTCAGTTGAGCACCACTCAGCACTGGTTAAGGACAATACTTGAAAGCACAATGGCATGCATTGCCTGCATACCAGCGAAGGAATTTACAACTTTTTTTTTAAGTAGGTACAACTATAAAATTCAATATCTTTTAAACAATAATGAATTAAAATTGTGTAGTAGTAAGCTTTTTTCAAGGTAATTCTGTCAGTTGTCATTGATTGATTGCAGGTCTGGAGAGCAGTATCAGTACATGCATACAAACAGTGAGATGCTCAGCAGATGTACAAACAAAGTTGGCCCTGTCACTGGCAAGCAGTTAAGTGTGTAATGATGTCATATTGGTCTTGTTTGTGAATGACACTTCCTGGCTCTGCTGAGGGTCTCTGTACAAGTCTGGAATATCTGCGATATTCCGATTAACTGGCAGTAGCTTCTCTGTTTCAGTGATGAGATAGATCTTTCTAGTTTTTACCAAGTTAAAAGCTTACAATTGCAAGCACAATGTTTGGAAAGAAAACAAAAAAAAGTTTCCTTGACTTTTAGTCTTTTTAGAAGCTGATTGTCAGTCATGAGGAAGCTATTTCTACACATACGTAGTCGTGTCTTGAGGAAGCTATTTCTGCACATACATAGTTATGTTGGTTTAAGGCAATTGATCCTAATGTAGTCTCTACTAAACTCAGAGGAATTGTGAAACTGAAGAGCTTAGAATTTTCAGTTCACTGATGTAAGTAATCTACTTCCCTTGCTCCTTGAAATAACAGTTTGTGATGTGGGGTTTTTTAACCCCATCCCTTGAAGGATAAAACTTGGTAGATGCAAAAAGTATTTGATGTCATGACATAGTTCTGAATCTGTTAATCCGTGTTATTACCACTGATCTTTCAGAGAGAAACCATTTTTTCATATATTGTTGCATTGATGTCACATATTTTAATGCAACCAAATTAGTATTTGCTCATAAAAACACAGTCCTCTGAAACTGTTCCACACACTCAAATTGTGCTGACACAGAACAGTTAGTTTGTAGAGCAGCTTGGTGAATGCTGGCAGCCATCGTTTTCAAATACCATCTTTAGCAGATCCAGAGTCATGTGTGTGGGGTTTGGCAGCCTGTATTAGCATCCCTAGCCGGAGGAGTTGGCGCTTGCAGAATGCCTGTTCAGTGTGAGTGCAAAAAGCTTGTAAAGAGCCAGATATCAAGACACTGGTGTTCATGCCTCTATGTACTTCTGTGTAGTATGGGGTGCTTATCTGACAAACCTGCAGTGTTATCTAGTCATTCTTTTTGGTACTGTAATGGCTTAGTGGAAGTTTTATGCAACATAAAATGGCAATCATAAAAGATGAGCTGTGCCAAAGTACTTGAAGTACATGAGAAGTGTTAAAGCCCCTTACATGTACATAAGAACAGGGTTTGAAAAATGTATGTTCAAAGTTAATGTCTGTAAGAATCAACATTGGTAAGTAGTTACTAGTAACCAGTAAATATTTAAATATTTATTGTAAAAGGTAGACCCTGATAGGCAAGTTTGACTTCTCCACAGAACCCCTGTGGTGCTGTTTGGCAATATTACACTATTTCAAAGTACCTGTAAACCCTAGATTAGTCAGAACATGCAGGTTTATATCTGTTCTGTTCTGTATTTTAATATCAAGCAGACATCATGTGGGGCTTTCAGTCTGAAGTTGTAACCTTTATGAGCACACACGTTTGAGATGTACCATTTTCCTTTACCTGCCTTTTCTTCCCAAATGGAAAGATCCTGGAACTTCTGCTAAACAAAAGTTGGTTGTTGCCTGCCAGATTCACAATGCCTGTTTTGGTAGTGTATTAAACATTAAGAAAACATGGGGATACCTATGGCTGTCTTCAGTGTGTGTTTCGTTTTGGCTTCTAAAGGTGTTTTTTTAAAAGCGTACTGTTTTCATGGACCTCTGGTCAGCAAGATAAGAGAGTTGGCTGGAGAGCCCAGGCCTTGCAGCCTTGTGACAACTTGATGAAGTCATTTGAGGAGAGAAAAGGGTTGTTTTGCTTACTGCCTTGGACTGCCGAAATTCTCAACTTGATTGGAAAAATAAGCCACAAATGTGGAGGGTGATTATAGCCTACACATTTCTTTGTGATTCACGCCTGAAGTGTATCTTGCAGCCAGTATGACTCTGCAGTGAGAAAAAAAATCTGTTCACAGCTGTTGACGAGTATGATCTTGGTGGGAGGTAGAGGCAACACACAAGTCATTAAAAATGCTGAAACAGTCTTTAAGTAAGTTTTTCATGTTGCAAGCTTACAGCTGGACAACATGATCACAGGAGCAGCGTGAAGCAGCTGAAGAATGTTGCCAAATTTGTGTGCTCTGCCTGCTGAGGATGGCACGGCAGAAATGAGCCAAGTTGTGTACTATGAAACTCTGTTTTACAAAGCAGGTGTTCCTTTTCATCTTTTTGTAACAGAAGGAAAACGCCCTTAGAAGCTGGGATTGTCAGCTAAAGAACTACGTTATTTGGGACTGAACAGGGATTACTCACTGCAAAGTTACCTAAGCGCTGTGCTCTGCGTGTGTGTGCTGCTGTGGCTAAGCGCATGTGCTGGTGCTTTCCAGTTTGAGTTGGCTGTCCTGAGGCGCTGGTCATGATTGTATGCATTCAGGTTGTTACCTTCACTTCTTCCCTATGCATCCTTTGGATCCTCCTTTCTGTTAACCAGAAGGAATTATCCTCTTCTGGGTTTTGCTAGGCAGGGGCAGAGCAGAGTGCAGCAGTGGGGAGTTGCTGGGGGTTTTGGAAGCATGTAGGAAACACAGTGCTGTGTGCACTGGGTGCTGATGCTCTCAGACATGATGTTACATTGGAAAGAATAGCTGCAGTGAGTACAGCTGAGGAGTCTCATGTCAATCTTCTCTCTGTGTGCCATCTTACAGCTTTATTGCTGTGTTTCTTTTGCTCTAAATCTTTCAAAGAAGGAGTCTCATAGCTATTTGGTAATAAAGCCTTCTGGCATACCATCTTGCTTAAGTCTTTTTTTTTTTATAATTTATTTCTGAATCTCCTCAGGAAGAATAGCCTAACAGCTTGAGAAATACGTATGGTGAGATTTCCTAGCTGAGTCCTACTGATCCTGTTTGTTGGCAGCTGCAGCCGAAATTGTTGCTGTCCTGAGTAGGAGAGCGGATGGATTAATGCAGTGTGTAAGTGCAGGGAAGGAGTTAGAATTTAACCCCAGATCCCCTTTCTTCAGTACATGGCCAGCTAGACCGTGCGCTGACGGCTTCATGAACCTTGTTTGTAACACCAGCAGTATTTGTCATTCCCAAACTGCACTCTGCCTCCTAAATATGCTTCTAATCTTGCAGACTGACACCAGGTCTCTGTGTACCAGAGGGTGAGTGATGGGGTACAGATTAAAACCCTGTGATGTTGTCAAGACCTTTCCATTGGTATCGAGGCTGCAGCTACGGACTCTTAAATTGCATTTCTATCCCTGGTGCAGCCTCCAGTCTGTAATAAGGTGAGGGGCTGAAATGTTAGAAAAATTGTAAACAATTGTAAACTGTGAGTGAAATCTAAAGATGGAGGGCTTTTTCTTCTATTTTTTTAAGGATGACTGAATCCAGGAAACAAAGCAGAGTATCTAATATTGTTGTAACCTTGTGGGTTTTTTTCCTGGTAAGTGAAATTAATTCGAGGTCAATTTAGAAAACAGCCTTCTAATATTAGCTCAGAAACCTATAGCAGATACAGAGGGCTTTGCTACAAAACTCCGAACACTTAGGGTGTTTATGGCAGGTGATGTTAATGACAAGTTAAGCCCCTGCAAAAGTAGGAGTTTTCTACCAGGATTGCATATTGCAAGTCTGCTTAAAGAAAATGTGGTCCAAAAAAAGCTTTTTGGTTGCCTTCTTATTTCTTCTTAATTCCTAATATTTCTACATTTTTTTGAGAAATCCTTCAGTAAAAACAGGGCAGTCAGATAGTTTTTTCCAATGGGTTGTGAAAGGAGTCAGACCTACTTTCCACAAGAGAAATCAGTCTAAAATATTTATTCCATTTGTAGGTCATTTTCTTTACCTCAGTATCCTTAAGTAAAGCATGTCTAAAGATGTGGCTTTCTTCAGCAAAATTTTTCAATACAAATGATTTCTTTCTAAGGTGTTAGTCTACCACCAACTCAGTTCAGTCTCTATTTTGCCTATAGTTGCTCACCAACAGCAATTTCAGAGGGTCTTGTTCTGGGTGTTTTTACTTTTTTGTTTGTGCAGAATTTAAGAGTGTATTTTCAAAGGTTTTAATGCAACACACAAACTACTATCTTCCCAACTTCATCCTTTCCTTTTAGAACTAAGAGAAACTATTAGTGGATTAAAAGATGCTTCTCAAGATTAATCCTATTTGTTTAAATCTATTTCTATAAAACTCTTTGATTAGGATAAAGACAAGAAATGGAAGCTGCATTTCTTCATGTCAGATTTGTGTTCATCTCAGCCAGACATTTCAGTGCCACCCTTATCTAATGGGAATTGTCAGCTTGGTGCAAATTCACAGGGTGTCAGCTCCAACCAGATCATAATATCTCCAATTCATTCTGAATTGAATCTCTTTGAGAATCATGTGATGATTCTTGTTTTTAAATTCCTAATACCATATCTCCGCAAAAGTGAGGATTGAAACATACCTCCAAAAAATAGGCCATCCCTTGGAGAAAAGCAAAATGAACTCATGAGATATGCATGGGACATAAATATGCATGAGACATTTCTGTAGAATGTAAGCTCTACAAAAGACAGTGGTTTTTTAAGCTCTTAGGAAACATTTCTGTCTTATTAGCAACTGTCAAAGTGGCATGGTTGAAAAGGTTTCCTGCTGTAGAGAGATGAAACTTCAGCTCTTCAAACAACTTAGGTTATCTAGGGAAACAAGTTGAGACAGTTTTCTTAGAGCTCTCTAAACCCAGCAAGGTACCTGCAGAGCTTCTTCACAAATTCTTCTGATACTGTTGTGTCCTAAAGAGTGCCAGGCTCTCTCTGTCACTTCAGAAGTATGAGAATTTTCTTTATCTTGGAGTGTGAAGAACCCAGGAGATAAGTGGAGATAGAAATAATAATAATAAAAAGTACTGCACTCTCTTCCAGAAGATGAATAGGTGTGTGCTTAATGTGATGGCATTACTTCTTTGTTTTTCTTTGAGAATCTCATTTTGTCCAGCATTATATAAATTTTTCAGGCTTTTTTTTTTTTACAACTCCTATAGAGTCTTTCCCTTATGCAGAGCAGCTTTCTTTTGGCACCCTTGCTGTGTATGTAGCCACTGCACCCCCTTCCCAGTGCAGTGAGAAACATTAGCGTTTGGTTCATGTTTCTGGTAATCAGCAGCCTTCTGTCACTGGTAAGTTAGAGTTAAGCTGATGGAAGTTTGGAAGAGGCTTCTGAGGTGACCAAATTCCTGTTTTAAGGTGAAGCTGGAAATTGCAGATTGGATGAGAACCTCTTTCTTCAGCTTTCCCACCCCACTGTGAAGAAAGAAGCCTGGTCAGTCAGAACTTCTCCATGTTCAGATTTTGACTGAGCTAATCTTTGATCTTAAAGTTTTAAGCTGAATGTGAGAAAATGGGGAAATGAGAATGAGGGAAAGAAATTTTTTAGCATAACTACTGCTTTCAGCTCCCTCTTCTAAACTTTAATGAATTAAACCACAGCCAAAAGACTTCTGGAAAAGTCAGGCTATGTAGAAGCATTGGCACAATTCATCAGTTGAAGAAATAAACTAAAATAGAAGTGCAACATCTAGAATATGCATTCCCTTCTGCACTGTGGTCTGTACAAGTATTTTACTGAAATGACCAACTACCAGCAAGGCACCAAGTGAGCTATCTCACTGTCTTTTTTGGGTCTTAAAAGAAGTGAGAATAGGAAAGTTTAGATAAAGCTGACAGTTTATCAAAGGCATCTTTTTTTATTTTTTTTGTGTGTATTGAGAGAAAGCTTTATTGTTCCTGGATAACCTGAAAGTATTGATAGAGGATTGAGTCATAATTCTTTCTGAAATGTTCTGTAAGTTTAAGATCTTTCACTGTGTGAAACTTCTGACTGTCCAGGAAATGCAGTATTGGACAGAGTGACTGAAAAGCAACCAAGGCTTGTTTCCTGGCTGTGAGGCTGCAGTGGGTGCATATGGAGGGGGCATCAGTATCGTCCATCTGAATGGTTTGGCCAGCAGTACCAGCTTCTGTATGTTATAAGTGGGTACCTATGGATCAAACTTCTGATTGCAGTGGTATTTTTCTGTGCTCAGTGCATTTTGGCTCCTGCTTATGAAGAAATACTTCAGTTAGTCTGGGGTGTTACTGTTGAAAAACTGGCTGACTTGGTACAGTCATTCACTCATGATTATACAGTCGTTGAAGAGGCTGGGGAGTGCTGCTAATCAATAGAAGCAGGCTTTTGTTAAACACTTGTTTTTCTTCTCATACTTGCTTTCTTGAATCTGTCTGGTAGTGTGGCCCCTGATGGTATTCATGTTTGCCTTCTGTATTACCAGCCTTGCTGGTGGTGAGCAGAAGGTAGATTGTAATGTGGCGAGACTCCAATCAGGAGGCATGGGCCCAGCCTCCTCAGTTATCTGCCCCTCTCTCTTCACTCTTTCTTACAGTTTGAATGTTAACTATCTTTAACGTGTAAGAACTAGTACTGCCATGCCAAAGCAGACTGTGGGTACATTGCTGCAACTGACTGACTCTGGGACTTCTTTTTGGCAAGATTGCATGCACTCCAGTCAGGTAGTATTAAAATCTTTTCTGCTTCAGGGCGTGTATGAAAGTGGATTCATGTCATGAACTTGGCCTTATGAATTGAAAACGTTTTATTCTTGGGTGCTTTTATGATGAAAGTAATAAAATTAGCACTGCAGCTGATCCAGTCAGTGCTTGCAGTTGGAGCAAAATAGGAAAGGTCACTGAAGCTTTGTTATTCTTCTAGAGTTTTTAATCTGACATTTTTCTGGAACATTAATTCCATGTTTTGCCTGACAATTTGACTTAAAAGCATTTGATTCAGTTAAATTCATAGTTATTCTGTTAGATAATAGTTTGTTAGATTTCAGAAATGTGCATGCTGGTATTTGTGTTTCTCTTGCTATACATCTTCATTTTTGGATGCACTCAGTTCCTTCTCTGGGAACAAATAAATTTGTGGAGTTCATGGAGTCATGATGCTGCAATGGATGCTACACCTCAGGATCTGAAAATCCAACTGAAAAATATTCATTTTCATGTGTTACAGATAAACTTCCCATTTAAGTCTGGTGTTTTATTTTCTTGTCAGGATGGTAGTTCTTCCGTACTCATACTGAGAAATAATTTCATTGCTGTTAGAGAATGATTAATTAGCATGTGGTTTGCATATTCAGGAAGCCAGTCTTGTAGAGACCACATTCCTGATGCTTGCTTGTTTTACAAACCTGAAATGCAGATGTCTTTGTACATCAAGTCAAATGTGTCTTTCTGGGTCTGCCAGGCTGGGGGCTTAAGATAACAACCCATCTGAGGCTGGCACTGGCATTTCAACTGCACAGACTGGAGCAGACTGTATGTGTTGTCAGCAGCAGTAGCCCTGTGTGCCATGCTCCATCTAACCAGGCTTCTGTGCTGGCAGGGAGGGCTGCACTGCCTGTGCAGCCTTTGTTTTCTGAGGGTCACATCACTGGTAAAGTAAAGGAAGGTAACATACCAGATCTTAACACAGCAATGAGCTAATGCTTCAGTTCTTCTAGAAGGAGGATTACTGGACAATGAAAATTACTCTTTTATTACTGGGATTACTCGGTGGCCAGAAAAGTGTGCAAATCAGTAAGTAGAGGTGGATAAGAGTCGGTTAAAAACCTTGGCTGCATTGTGTGTTGGTGCTACACTGGTTTAGCTCACTGAACCAACCGTCCAGTGCTGGCAAATACCAGGGCAGGACTGGGGCAGTATCATGTGGCAGGAATAGGTCAGTTGTGTTATGCTGTGAAACTGCACCTCTTCACTGTGGTGGATTTAGAAGAAAAATGAATATGCTGTCCCTAGGTGTGCAGAGCCTGTCTGTTTTGTAGGAGTGACCACGGCTTATTTTTCCTTCCAGGGTTGTGCTGGGGTTGCTGTGTGTCTGTATTACCAGTACAATAGGTCCTGTGATTCACCTGTAGAAGGATTCAAGAAGGCTTATGGCTTTTCAGCTGATGACTGGGACTGATGGCTTCTGGGGGGGCGGTGGGGGAAGAAGGAGCTCTTCCTGCAGCTAGGACAGAGGGAGTTGTGTTTTCTGTCTGTATGGTAAAGCAAGAGGTGCTGTGGTGATGGTTGTCTTGGAGTGCAGGAGGTAGAACCCTTTCACATCAGGGAGTTTTTGAATGCAGAATGTGCAGATCACTGGGCTTGCGCAGGTGCTTCCTAACACAGAGAGAAATGAGGAGGCAGGGGTTGTGAGCTTTTTGAATCTCCCTGGAAGAGGTGTCTTGCTTGCAGGAGAACTGCTTTGTTTGAACTCTGTAGGCCTGATAAAGGCACGAAGGCGTTAAGAGGCTCCAGCAGCTCAACAAAGCAGCTGTGGTCTTGGTAGGTAGGAGCCTTTGTGTGCTAGCAGACCACTGTTTTCTTGTGAATTAAACTAATACCCAGAAGCAAAGAAGAACTTTTTGCAATGTGTCCTTGTTCATTTCATGGCTAGGCTTCGCAAAGGAAGATTTGGGAAGGGCTTTACCCGTGGTGGCTAAAAAGGCCAATAGGAGATAGGCATGAGCGGTTGCAAAAGGCACAGCAGAAAGACTCCTTAGATGGTGTATTCTGCAAGGCACAATTCTTTCTGCGTTGTCTTTTCTCCTCAAGGGTGATCCTGCATGCTTTCTCAAAAGCATCCGCAGCGTTATAGATGGTGTGTCTCCAGGCCTCCTGATTGGAGGCCAGAGTAGACCAGTTATGATGATCAATATGGTCCTTGTAACATGACTTTAAATGTAATGTTGCAGTATTCTAGAGGGTGCTTAGGCTAACACAGACTATGCTAGATCTTGCCAGGAGTCCACGTAACGCATGGACATAGTTCCTGTCACAGTAGCTTTCCATCTGCTTATTCCAGTCCAGTGTACAACTTCCTTCTCTACAGTGAAGGCTTGGGAAAATGTTTTGGTTTTTCTCCCTGTCCTATCCATGCCTGCATTTGCAGCTTGTTACTGCTTCTCCACCTCACTGGTATCTGTCTGCTCTGCGGTTCCTGCTTTGTACGCTTAGTGAGGACACTGATCCCAGTCTCATCTGAGCCTCTCAAGTGGCAACCACAGTCAGGACTGGATGTGGGGCTTCCATGAGCAGTTAAGCTAATCCAGTGCATTCTTGATTTCTTCCTCTCTGTGCTGACAGTGTGAGTTAGTTTGTGTACATTGATGCTTCATTCCAACCTGTATATTGCAGATGCACTGGCTGTGAACATTGTGGCTAGTTGGTAAATGGGAATTGTCACTGGGATATTGTAATGACTTTATACAACTTATTAGTCACACAAGAACATCACAGTCCTAAGCAGAGGTGTGGCCTCAAAATATGCCTAACTTGACTTTATTTTTTTATTTTTCCACCTAGGTATCACATGCTGTTGCAAAGCTAGTATTAGTTAGTTTCCACTGGCAAATATCAGAGATTTTGGAAAGGTAAGTGTAAATAGTCTTACCTCTTCTGTGCTCAGTGATTCTTTTCCCCCTTGGGTTGCAGGAATGCAAGGTTTGGTCCATAGATGTCTTTTGACAAGCATCTTTGAGCCTGAAAGCAAGCCACATAGTCTTTTTTGAGGCAGAATCACCTGTAAGAAATTTTTAAACAGGGAGAGGATAGTAGTGGCAAATGTCTTTGTCTGAGGAATTACTGTCACGCTGGGAACCCTGTAGATGCATTTAGCTTAAACTTTGAGATAACAGACTGAGAGTGCTGCATCTATATTTATTTATTTTAAAAAATAAACATATGTTCTGTTTTGAAAATATAAGCACTGAACCTATACTGATGTATTCTTTGGTAGTACATTCACACTGAGGGTTTTGCTCCTTCCAAACGTTAAGTGATTTTTTTTTTTTCCAAGCTGACGAGCACTCAGAATGTAGAAGACAGTGTGAGAAAACTGAGGAGTGCAGCCACTTTGTTGCTTGGTCAGAGCCACTGTAACAAAGTCCTTCAATTGGTTTCAAAAGGAGAGTTCGGACTCTGCACAAACATGTATGGGAAAAGTGTCAGGAGGCACTGCTGTCTGGCAACCTCCTCCAGAAAACACTGGCTTGGAACTGAACATTGTCTGAAAATAGAGAGCACATCAGTCTGACTCATTCTGCCATGCCATTTTTGGCCCTGCAGCCAGGAACTTCATTCAGAGGAGATCTGGGAAGTGCATCTCATGTATGGATATTATTGCAACATCTTTGCGAACTGGCTCATTGGTTACCATGCATCTTGTGAAAGCTTTTCTCCACGAACCTGGAGAGTGTGATTCCTGCATAGCAGCTCAGGGCAGTTCTGCATGTTAGCTAACAAGAATTAACCAACAGAAAGTTTGGGTTGGGGAAAGATTTACTTCTAAAGCTATGGCTCCACAAAGTGTTCTCCAGTTGATCTGGTCCTCAGACTTCTGTCTTGACATTATGAAACAAAAGCTCTCTAGTACAACTAAAGAGTGCTAGTGGGAAGGGAGGATTTACAGAACAGTTACAACAGTGATGCTGCCGTTTCTGAATTCACGGAGATGCAAACATTCCTCTGCGATGGAAGCTACAAACAGCAAAACATGTTTAATTCTAAGGTTGCTGATAGACAGCTTCATATGCCTGTCAGAGGGTAAATACTTAACTATATAATAGACTGGAGTCAAAGTGAGACCTACTCAGGGTAGCTTGATGTTGCAAAAGGACAAGAGGCAGACAGGAGCCTCACTGGAGTGTGTTACTATGGGCAGTGGCTTAGGACTGCTCTAGGAGTGTGGATGGAAAATCTTGGCTCAAAAATATTTTTTCATGGGGAGGCAGAGAGTTGTAGAAAAATATTCACAGAGTATGAGAAACGTTAACCCGTTACTGGGATAAGTGTTGTTCATGTTTCTCGTTTTGAAGGAAGTCATGAAGTTTTGTTGATGAAGACTTCAGCTCACTATGTGAAGGAGCCTCCCATGGGAAACATTTCCACTTTCCTTGTTGAAACTCACCCTGCCATTTGCACAGTCTGTTATTTATTCAGGCAGGAAGGATCAATTTAACAAAGCAAATGTGTTCAGAAAATGATTTGATCATTCTTCAATTGCTTTTTCAGGCACAAGTCTAATGCTGCCCAATTGCTAGTAGAAGCACGAGTTCAGCCCACCTCATCCAAACATGTAAGTATGCTAACTATTTTGGTCTGTTCCTTTGGCAGACACCTCTGACCCACCTCCCAGGAGGATTGCATTACTAATAGCATAGTTTGTCCTATATTAACCATTTGCAAACTAAGGTACTGACTCCCTAATTCAATGCTGGATTTACTTTTTAAAAGAGAACGCATTCAAGAGGTGTCTAACATTTAAATAGCTACTCTAGTATTGTCTTGCAGGTAATGTTGATTGCCTCCAGAAAATTAAGCTCATTTTTTTGCATGAGTGATAGTATCCAATGGAAGGAGCAGAGTGCATGGCAGGGCTTGGCTACCTCTTCCAATTCTACTGTCTTTGTAAAAGACACTCAAGGGAAGCTCTGGCTGCACAGAGTGAATGGAGCTTATCTATGGCTGGAACAGAGTGGTTTTCATTTTCTTTTTATTCCTGAGATGAGTGTTTGCTGCACTGCTCTTCAGGGTTCTTAAGCCAAATCTCCCAGTTGTATTGCTGCTGAGCCTGTCAGTAGTGATATTTGAAGCAATAGCTTGTGTTTTGCAGCCAGGGCTACACAAGTCTTTAGATGCCATGTGTCAGATTTTGAGTGGTAAAATATTACATCTGAAAAACACTCTTTGGGTTGGGGGGAAGGGAAATTTTAAAAGCCTAGTTTGGCATCTGAGCTGACTTGTAACTAGCAGACAGCGAAAATGCTAAAACAGCTGACAGGAGTAAGCTTCATGGACTCAAAATAAATTATCTGCCTGGAGTTCAGAAAAGAATCTCTGTTATTTGACATATCTGCAAATTCATCAATGTATTTTGAGATTTGTCTGAATCTTATATCAGCTATCACTTAAATATTCTCCACTGCAATGGTGATTTCATATTAGGACAAAAGATATTTGAGTTAAAGGGTTACTTTTAAGTCTTGACAAACTTGGTTCGATAGCCAATTCATGATAGTCTTTTTGTACGTAAAGGGGCAAGTTCCTCTGCTTCACCTCCTAATGCAGAATGGTGATATTTTTCAGGCAGATGCTCATACTCAGTAAATAAATTAACTCTATAGGGAGAGGCTGTAGTGGTGAGCTCAAAGACAGCTCGTGAAGGTTTGAGTTAGTGCTTATGCTGTACAAGTTGAGGAGTTGATCTAGGCAATCAATGCAGTTGCAGACTCAGTGGAAGTTTTCTGGCCTGTAAGTAAAGCCACTTAGAACAAAGTCGCATTATTTCGTTTTTCATGTGGTCATGCTATAAAACAAGCTCTGCTGATCATGTGGCTGCATATCATGCTACTGCTCCTCTGTGTCTCTGGAATGTGGAGCTAGGAGTGGAAACTGGTGGCTGTCTCGCACAAACTTCTCAAAGAGCAGCAAAGATTTAAGTAGATGAAAAGTGATTATATGACTTTTGTGAAAGGAGGAATAAGAACATAAACTCCTGCTAACAACTTTGTAGAGCCTTGCTTTTGCTGATGCTGTTCTAGACCTGGTTTTTCAGGTCCCAAGGGTGAGCTGTGTTGAAGGCTAGATCTGTTGTCTAGGGACTGGCATTCTGCTACCCAAGGGGAGATTCAGGCTGCTTCCCAGTGGTTTGGTGAAGCAATAGCAGAATTGACTGATTTGAAACAAACCCTCTAGTCATTTACAGCTGAAGGGATGATGCCAGCTTTGCCAAATGTAGCATAGACAGAAGATCAGAGATGTAAGATGGTGGTCTGTGAACTCCTTTTCCTCTTCGTATAAATTCTTTGCAAGCCACACCTTTGGATGCCTCTCCTCTTACGCAAAATTGTTGTCCAGTAAAAGGGACACTCCTAAGCCTGCTTCCACCTATAGCTACTCTTCAGGGCCTATAGAACAGTGATAGAGTCTGGCCCAGCTAACAGAATATCAGTAAATTCAGGGAGGGACTAGCACAATGATGTATTTCCTCATTTTTCAAACAAGACAAGAGTAAGAACTAGAAAAGTAAAGGTGATTTCCTGGTAGCACTAGATTAGAGGCAGGAGCTGTTCAGTGACTGTTAGTCTGTTGTGCTCCGTGAGACTGAAGAGATTCTTGTGCAGGACTGACTGTCAGGGCAGTGCAGCACCCCAACACACCACCTGCTTGTGAAACTGTTCTGGCCTGGAGCTGCCTCAGACCGTTGTCACAATGAAGGTGATGCAGGTTCCTGTGGATGAGGTGAGAATACTCTGGAAGAGCTGGGATGCTTTCACTGTGATGCTGATTTGTCTCTCTCCCAGGCAGTGGTACATTCCTCCCATCACTGCGCAGTGTGCATGCAGTTTGTCCGGAAGGAGAACTTGCTCTCTCTGGCCTGTCAGCACCAGTTCTGCCGCAGCTGTTGGGAGCAGCATTGTACAGTGCTCGTCAAGGATGGTGTTGGAGTCGGTGAGTTCAAGGAGGATACGGTGCTGCGTCTGTGTGTGCCATGTTGGCCATTCTGATGATGGCAGGCTGAATTGGTCTAAAACATGTCAATAATGAGAAAATGGAGCATGGAATGAGTATTTATGGGAAACTTAACTTGAACTATTCATGATTAGCTGAATCCCTGGTCAGTGCTGGCATACCACCACTACTGCAGTCTAACAAAACATGCAAGTCCATTTGCTGCTTTTCTCTCCTTGTGATCTCAAGAGCATGCCTGTAACAACTTTTGTTACAGCTTTGTAGAGCCTTGCTTTTGCTGATGCTGTGCTAGATCTAGTTCTTCAGGTCTCAAGGGTGAGCTGAGGTGTGTTGAAGACTAGATCTGATAGAAGCTACAAATCTGCTGCATTTTGAGTTTTTATCTCATGATGTATTGTTGCAGTGCCCCTGGACCGCTTTGGGATGTGTACATCTGTTCCCTTAGTGCGAGGTAGAAGCCAGTAGTTAACCAGAGTTGCTTTGAGCTTTCCCTAGCCTGTCTTTCATGCCGGCTTGGCAGTAACACACAATTTTCTACTTTAAGTATCTGACCTTGTGAGTACTGGTTGAAGCACTTGTCCTGCATGCACATGTGCTCTGTCGTTTTTTTGTGAAGACAGTTGGGCTTTTAGCTTTTCAGCAGCCCTGGTAAATTTGTTTCACAGTTGTGTCCCTTCTACCACAACAACAGATGGCACCTAGGAAACTGTGCTGAATGCTGTCTATGCATTCACTCCTTAGTATAAGTTGTGCTGTGCTAAAATGTTGCTTTCTTTTTTCAGGGGTCTCCTGTATGGCTCAGGACTGCCTACTTCGAACACCAGAAGACTTTGTATTTCCATTGCTGCCTAGTGAAGAGCTGAAAGACAAATACAGGCGCTACCTCTTCAGGGACTATGTTGAGGTATTGTATTTTTCAGATACCTTGGGTTAGTTCACCAACGACTTGCAGGAATTTTGTTTGAAGTGTCTTGCATCTCTGATTACAACTGCAGTAACTGCAGCAAAATTGTACCTGATAAACATGATGTGGCTACTTCTGTAGAACAGCCTTACTGACAAAAGGCTCTAGCAGGTTGCCAAAGTAAATTTGGCTGTAACATCACCCAGAAGCTCCTTGGCTAGTGCTTCAAAATTTTCAGAATGCTGCAGCTGAGAACGTCAAACTTCAATCTGAGTTTTAAAGTCCTCCTTGCTCTTGCATAGATACTTTAGGGTCTTAAAAATAAGTCACTTATCTTAGTGTAGTCCAACTGGATTGGCTTCTTCAGTAACATTTTATGTGAGGTCTTTTGAAATCAAAGCAGTGCTTCTTAAGGTTGAATGTGCAGGATTAGTCTAGTAACTGGGAACAGGCTAGGAACACTCAAGAAGTAGCAAAGCAGTTTGAAAGAGTGGTGTCGCTTCTCTTCAGTAAGAGACACTTTGGGAGGGAACCACAGGAGAACAGCTGAATACATTCTAGGACATAAGGAGAGGATGAGGAAAGAGTTCAGTAAAATTGTTTGTTCAGTGTCTTGGTGGGGTCTTATGGTTGTGTTGCTGTGCCTGCTGGGTCTGTAACCCTCCGTTTAAATTCCCTGTTCTGGAGAAGCTCCAACTAACTACTACTCCCTTTCTTAATGTGGAAGAGGTTTATCTGCTCTGTTAGCCAAGACCTGGTGACAGTTTTCAGTCCCTTTCAACAAGAAATAACTGACTTGTTTTGAGGAGAACAGTGGTTAAAGTTGAATAGATAATGCTATTCTGCACCAAATGCTGTTCTTACCACCTTGGTGTGTTCACAGAGCCATTATCAGCTGCAGCTGTGTCCTGGTGCAGATTGTCCTATGGTCATACAGGTACAAGAGCCAAAAGCCCGGCGAGTGCAGTGCAATCGTTGCAATGAGGTCTTCTGGTAAGAAACCGAAAAGGTTAAAGATCACGGGGAAAGTGTATGCTGTCCTCAGAGCTACTTCTTTTGCTTGCCAGCAGGTTCAGCATCTCAAGTGCTTTGCTAGAGTTGTTTGTAACTTGAGTTAGCTTGAGTAATTGGACACTTGGGGTCTGACTTCTGCAGGTGGTCAGCCGTCCCCTCACTCCCTAAACTCTTTGGGAGCTGAGTGTTCTGACAACCAGGGAATACAGGACTTGAGTAATGAAGAGGCTGCAAAATCTGCTGTTCTTGTATTTTGGCTGGGTTACAAATTTGGGTACAGACATAGTGACTGGTAGAGATTCTGGTAATGGATGTGGAGGCCTCACTGCTGTCTGCTGATATTAAGTTTTTAAGTTTATTACAAGTATTTGACTTCCAGCATGCCTCATGTGTTTCAAGGCTCAAGTGAGAATGCATTTCCGCTGGAATACTAATGTTTCTTGTCTGACTTAAATTGTATGTGGCACCAGAGAGAAAAGATCGCTTGCAGGGCTGTGGAAGTGGTTTTTGCTCCTGGGTCTCCAGAATCACTGCTGATGAGAATGTCTGTGGAGTGCAGTACAACTGGTTTAGGGACCCAGCTTACTGATATCTCCATGCAAATGGTCCTTACTCACCTGGGGCTGACAAAGTCATGCTAGTGCAAGTGCCTGATAACTGCTACTAGTATGCCCCAGGCCTGTGCAGTCATGTTAGAGCAGACATAGGTAGTCTCTAGGAGTGGATGGGGGAGCCCTCAGATGTGATTTGCCAGAGAAGGCCTCAGTTCACTCTCATCCTGACTCCAGCTTCTGCACAGCTGTGTGGGGGAGTTTAGCCTTGCTCTTTGCACTCTTGTAATACACAAGTGTATTTGCATCCCTCACCCTCACTGAACCTCCCAGATTTTGGTGATCAGGAAAACCTCAATTCTTGAGTCACTTCCTTGGAAATCAATATGTCTGGGTTTTTTTCCCCCCTGTGAAGCTTCAAATGTCGGCAGATGTACCACGCGCCCACAGACTGTGCTACCATCCGGAAATGGCTCACCAAGTGTGCAGATGACTCCGAAACAGCCAACTACATCAGTGCTCACACTAAAGATGTAAGGACCAGCACCTGCATGTATTTCTTGTCCTTTAGCCCTGCATTAATATCTTGGGAAGCAAGATACAAATCTATACATACGTAGGATTGTGTGCTGCTTTTTCACAGACTGCAGATTCTCACAGCTCCCTAGGGACTGTGACTGAATACAAACAAATGCCCTTGGAACGCTTTGTGTGGGATGTCCAGCTGGCCTCCTGCAGTAAGGACCTGGTGGTCCTTATTCTAGACTTAGTGTGGGTGTCTTTGGCAACCAAGTGTGCTCCCCTCCCATGGGCAAAAGAATTGTGGCTCCTTTGAAATTATCAGTGGAGGTGTATTTAAAATGGAAGGAGAGAGTATATAAGTGCAGAGTCAGTACTAAATAAGGCACTAGTGGTGATTAAACCTGAATGATTATGTGGAGTACTGTGAACTGTAAGGCGAAGGAGATAAGTCTTGATTTGGCAAGGACAGCAAAATAGGATAGGTGAAGCCTGTAAATTAGACATTGAAGTACTTCTAGTAGATTCAGACCCAAGAAAGAGTATTACATAGTGCTCTCTCACCTACCTATAGAATTTTCCTTGAAAGTTTTAGATATACTACCTTTATCCTCTAGATTAGCTGTCTGCAGATTGGAACTTTAAATGTCTTTTGGAGTTTTGTGGCTTGACTTCAAATCAGTTCTTAGCTGGTGTTTGTTTTACTATAGCCAATGACAACTGTGACAGTGCTAATTAACCAAAAACTTCAGAGGTGTCAGGAATGTGGGTACTTAGGCTAGACATCTTACATCTCCTTCTTCCTCTGGAGGAGGTGTCTGCATATGATGGCATTTTTCCTCTATGCTGTTTTGTAGAAACAAGGTTCTGTTATATTGAGATATATTAAGATATTATGTTATGTCCTGGCACACATTTTGCCTACCACTAAAATCTGTACAAAGCAGCAAAACTCAATTCTTTCTTTGTACCTGTGCAGCTCAAAAAATGTCACTGACCTTGATGCTCCAGAGCATCACTGGAGTGAAGAATTGTGCAGCTCTCACTGTGGTCAGCCAGATTCTGTGCATCTAGCTAAGTTGTCATTGGTTAGTGGCTGCTGATGGCAGGATATAGTGCTGGTTATTTTGTAGTCTAAGTATCTGTGGACACTGCTGTCATATGTAAACTAATTATGTCCCTATTCCTGAGCAACAGCTAAATCACAGTTTGGCAAGACCTTCACTTTTACAAAGAGTAGCAATATCAAATTTGTTTTCTTGAGCAAGCAGCCTAGTGCTTCAGTGTAACTTCCCTGACATTGCCTTTCTGCCTCTTTAAATGGAGCAGTTGGGAATTGGTGGGAGGCCGGGCGTGTATATGTTAATATTCCCAAATACATATCACAGAATATCCCGAGCTGGAAGGGACCCACAAGGATCATTGAGTCCAACTCCTATTTAGGCATAGGACAACCCCTTGTATGCATATTTAAAAACAAACAAACAACAAAAAACCAAAACAACACTAACCAGTAAGCAGGAGAACAATAATCATGCAAATGTTGTCATTCTCCAGCAGCCTGCTAGATACAGAGCAGATCTAACAAATGCTTCTTTTTTCCACAGTGTCCCAAGTGCAATATCTGTATTGAAAAGAATGGAGGCTGCAATCACATGGTGAGCAATTCCGTGAGAACATCAGACCTTCCTTTTTCTAAGCAGAATCTTTTTCCCCGNTCTTTCAGCAATGCTCCAAATGCAAGCATGGTAAGTAGGATCTAGAAGCAGTTTTCTCTGCAGTGTTTGTTAGTGGTGATATTCTCTCCTCTTTCTGTGATACAAAGACCAATTGCAAACATTAACTGAAATATTTTTCCACTTAGTAAAAGGTGAACATCAGGATATTAATTACACACTTGTGTGATAACTTTATTTTTCTTTTTCACTGGCTGTGATCTCAGCTGAGTTCTTATTTAGTGCTGATTTGGTTCCCTCTCCAACATGTCCATTGTATAGAGAAGCCTCCATCTCTGCCATAATAATTAACAGTGGAATCCATGTTGGAGAAGAGTATTAAATGCTTTCCATGTATTTGTCATCAGCTGAAAATTCTGGCAGAACTGAGCCATTTACTCATATCAGCTTAAGTCCTTCTGCTTAGTGATGGAAATAATGAGCTTCAACCCAGATGAAACTTGCAGAGCTGTGAATAATTTTGTGTAACATTATCTGTTGGACTTCTCAGTCTACCCCTGTGCAATTAGCAGCCTGAGTATCTTTGGCCCATTGTGTGTGGTCCTACAGAAGACAGCCTATACTTGCACTTACCTTTTCATGGCAGAATTAATTTCTGTTGCCTTGGAGCAAGATAGCTTGTATTCAGCACTTTAAGTTAAGTGTAACTCTAGGAAATATTATAATATCAGAACCTTATTTGGAAGTTGATTAAAGATTACTGTCCTCTCTCATTTCCTTTGTTTTGGGGTCCTCAGCAGCACTTGCCATGCTTTGATGGAGCTCTGTGAGAAGGGTGAGCAGGCAAGTGCCAAGATGCCATGGTGACTAGCGCTCAAGAAGGCTAGTGAACTCTGGAAATACAAATTTTGGTCTCTTATTACGAGTAGCACAGAAGTGCTTCCTATTGTAGCAACTTAATCTCTATCTTTTTTCCTTCCCGGTAGAACCCTCACAGCCTCACTCTGAAATCAGGAAACTGTCAACGCAAGTTTTGCTATTACTGTCTTTCTTCTGCTTTCTTCCCAATTCTGTGGCTTCTAACTTGAAGTATCATAAACCAATGATATCTGAAGTTACCTGGGTAGTTCCGTCCTCAAGAGAGCTGAGGGCAGACTTTCTTTTGCTTGAGTTAGTTCACTTTTGGATTTGATTGTTCATATTTTATTTAACCAGAGATCTGCTTGGGGCAGTATGCCAGTGGTGGGGAGGATGCAACCCACAAATAAGACTGCAGCCTGCCGCTTCTTTAATCTAGAGTGGCAGCCTGTCCAGAGTGCAAGTACAGTTCTGCCCATTGGTCTTGGTGCACAGGTTGCAGCGCTTCAGGATTTACTTTCCATAGTTACACAGGAGGCTGTACAAAAAAAATCTGCAAGACAGGCTGGTATTTCTGGCTCACTGTTGTGTTGGCTCGCTGTTGTGTTCCATGATGCAAGGTGATGCAAAATGTGTATTTCTTGGCTAAGCACAAATATCTGGAAACAGATGGGCTGTGTCTCCTGAAGCTTTCTTTCTTGGTGTGTTTGTTCTGTGCATCACAGTGGATTTTTCACTGTTTTCTGCAGACTTCTGCTGGATGTGTCTGGGAGACTGGAAGACTCACGGCAGCGAGTACTACGAATGCAGTCGGTACAAAGAGAATCCTGATATTGTAAACCAGAGTCAGCAAGCACAGGCCAGGGAGGCCCTTAAGAAGTACTTGTTCTATTTTGAGAGGGTAGGAGACATCTCCTTGGCCAGAGCTGCTGTAGCCTTTTAATGCTCCCTGCCTGGTGCAAAGGTCATTACCAGCAATTTCCTTGCAAGAAACTCCCCCAGGAGAATCTGCAGAATTTTCAGGCCCTGTAGTTTTTCGCTCAAAAGCCTGCCTGCAAGTCCCATCCAAACCTGTAATGTCATACCAAAGCAAATCATATTCATTCCTATATTCCCTTGTGCTAGAGAAAATCAGTATTGCCTTTGGGCCACTGTGCCGTTTTGCAGCAGGCTGAGTGCTGCTGCAGTAGATGGGTATTGCTCCAATCATTACTTTCCAGGATCGAGTTCCTTGCAGTACATCTTTAAAGAGACAAAGGCTAAATAAACTCTGCCATGTTCAATGCTCTCTTGGCTATAGCAAAGTTTTGCTGAAATTTCATGTAACCACATTTTTTTAAGTTGCACTCAGAGCATCTCTGTCCACACAGCAGGCTCAATGCACCTGGCCATACAGTGCAATTCTCAAGTGCAGCATCTCTAGAAGAGATCATGGTGAAGGTTAAATGCTGCAACATCTCAGTTTCCCTATCAAAATGAGTTTATTCTTCACACCATGAGCCAGGTGCTATGGTAAAATAAATGTGTTCATTCCTGGCTCTCCAGACCAACAGGGTTTGGGAAATGGCCATGTTTACAAAGTGACCGTGATGTTGGAGTTCATTGAGCCCATGTGAAATGTTAAACTCCTGACCTTTCTATAGAAATCCTTTAAGCAGGGGAATCACCTTTACTTTCCATCTTGTTAGACACAAGGTCGTTGTGTGACCAGAGGGCATTCCAACTCTGAGGAGCTGGGTGTGCTCCCTGCTCTTTTCTGCTGTCAGTTTGTTACATACAGCTTCCGCCACTTGCTACTGGAGGTGCTGCCTTGCTGTTCTTTCCCACAGCATGTCTTGCCTTGCTGTACTCCTGCCCCACTTCAGTTTGTGCTTGCTAGAGCTTGTGCTTTTACAGCAGCAGTACTCTGGTCTCATGACGTTTTTTCTTTCCCTGTCTCCCTACCCCCACCCTTGTAGTGGGAGAATCACAATAAAAGCCTGCAGCTGGAGGCACAGACATACCAACGAATCCAGGAGAAAATCCAGGAAAGAGTTATGAACAACTTGGGAACATGGATAGACTGGCAATACCTACAAAATGCTGCAAAACTACTTGCAAAGGTGAGGAGTTGTGCCTTGTTTGGCACAGAGAAGAGAATACACACCAGAATGCTAGATTCACGACACCAAGTGAGAAAGGGAATGTAAAGGTTGTGGGTACGTAAGACAGTAACTCTGGTCTAGGATATGAACTTGCCAAACATCATCTGGAAGTGACCTCTGAGAAGTTAAAGTGCACAAGTTCTTCCAAGGAAGTTTTAGTAAGTTTCACTATAAAGTGTCCAGTATCCTTGGCAGAAGGTAGCTTCCTTAGCCTGTAGTCATCATACTAACATGACTATGCTGCCTTACAAGTCTGAGACTCTTGTCCTTTTCTTTTCTTCCTCCCACTCCTGACAGTGTCGTTACACCCTGCAGTACACATATCCATATGCCTACTACATGGAGTCTGGTCCCAGAAAGAAACTGGTAAGATGTTTTGATCTTTTGTTTGTTTGTTTGTTTTGCTTTTTGGGGTGTAGCTGACAGCATGCTAGACTGAATTCCAGAGTTTGGCAGTGTCTGAAATATTAACCCTGATTTTTAGGTAAGGGCAGGACAAATAATAGGTGGGTTTGCACCTTTTCCTCTTCACTTTGTGTTGACCAGTAGCTCAGTCCTCTGATACATTACATTATTTTCCCAGGGCACTTCAGTGCACTTTTACTAACAAGCAATTTATCTAGGATTTTTTCAGGCTGGAAGTGTGCATTTGTTCCTTGGTAAGAATTATCACAGTGCTGTGGGCACTGTTCATGTGAACAGGTGCTGGAAGATAGATTTTCCAGCCTTGAATCAGGGTGTACTTTTGCTTTTTATTCCTGCTGTAAGTTCCTTGCTGGCTTGGTGCATCCCATGGGCTGAACATGTCCAAAAATAGCCTTGAATTCACTGAAGAGGTTGTTTATTTGACTCAATTGTCCAGTAAAACCTGTTATCCAGACTCTTCCCACAGTATCATATGTATTCTCTGAGGCTGTGAACAGATGTTCTCTTCTGGTCTGAGCAAGCGGAACAAGCTGCTGCTCCCAGCAGTGGTTAACAGTCCCTCTACTCTGCCTGCAGACCTGCTCATGAGAGCTTTTTCTGACCCATTTATAGCAAAATGAGCTGGATATATTGGTCACTTCAAGTGTTTTTAGGCTGACTGGGTTCATTGAGTGATGCAAGTTGGGGAGCACTTAAACAAAGAACTCCTGGAAGAGATAATGCTATCTAGCTGAAGGTGGGTAAGGAGGAGGCACAAACCTGCTCTGTCAGAACAGTTGTCAGTACAACACATTTGTCTGCTCCTTAAGTGTAGTGTGTGGTATGAAACTGCTCCACTAAACTAGGGTTTTTTTGCTGTCTCTAATTTTGCTCTTTGCAGTTTGAATACCAGCAAGCCCAGCTGGAAGCTGAAATTGAAAATCTCTCATGGAAGGTGGAGCGAGCAGACAGCTATGACAGAGGGGTGAGTACTCTGCTTGCTTGAGCCTGCTGGCCAGATTTTGTTTATAGGGCTTAACACTTCTGCAGAACCACTAAGGCAGCCAAGTGAGGATTCTTTGAAACTAGATCCAGAAACTCACCTTTAGCCAGCAGATGATATAGAAGTGAAGTGCTCACTGGCTTATGGAAAAGGAGGGAGGGCCGAAATGAGTCCTGCAGTCTGAAATGGAACCCTTTAACAAAGCTCTGGAGAAAGCTGCGTGTAGCCCTCTGGTGAAGAGCAGATTATTTAAGTATGTAGCTGTATAGACAGAGCAGGAGCCAGGTAACTACAGAGGGAGCCCAGGTCAAAAGGAAAAGGATGTGTGATCTTGTGATCCAAAGTGCATGTGAAGCGTGAGGGCTGGTGCTTCTCAGGCTGGCGCTTAGTCTCTCCCTAAAGAAAATGAACTCTTCTCTGGGGAGATCATTCTAATGGTTTCTCCCTTCTGTTTTACCAGGACTTAGAGAATCAGATGCACATAGCAGAGCAGAGACGAAGGACCCTGCTGAAAGACTTCCATGACACATAAGACCGGAAGGAGTGACAAAGTGCAGGGGTGAGAGCAGCGAGTGAAGTGATGGCAGCTTCACCAGGATAAGCAGGCACTGCCTCTGGGAGAACACAGCCAAGGACAAAGCCACCCCTCCCCTTGCAAGTCAGACACATGCAAACACCACATCTTAGTCCAGTTTGTTCTCTTATCTTTCTGTTTCTGTTTCTGCCAGGCTAAAGGCTGGAGTTCAGATTGGCATATTTCCTGCGACATTTCCCTCCTGCCCTTGATGGTTTCAGAAAGGGAGGGAGTTTTTCTCTGAATGGCTGTTAATAGTATTAGATTATGACAATTTATGTAATTTTCAACGGTTGTACAATTATACAGACAAACCTTAGAATAACACACAACCCTTTTTAAAAATAAATTGGCAGTGGAGTGTTTTTCCTTAATCTACTTGTAAATTTAATGGGCTTTTCCTCCTCTCCCTCTCCCTTCCTCTGACCCAAAAATCCTCCTGGACACTGAAGGAGGTTATAAAATATCTCGGCTAGATTTCCCGATGCTCCTTTAACCAGGGCATTGAAGCATTGGCATTGCACGAGGAGAGTGGCTGGTGTTAAGAGTGGCTGCTGCTGTGTCTGACCCGACAATACCAGCAGTGGCTGTGTTTTGGTATGATTACATGTGACATCTCTTTTCTTTTAATCAGCTGTGCAAAATCCTGCTACACAAACAAAAGCAAACAGAGGAATAGTAGGGGAGAGACCAGGTTAATACTCTGGGTTATGCCTTGAGTCAGGTCAGATTCTGCATTTGATGAATTTTGGGTCTTCCATGTAGATTTTTGCTTTACTTGTGGGGAGGGTGTTGTATTGCCGTAGTGAGTGATAAGGACATAGTAGCATACAGTTGTTAATCAAGGCTTGGAGCTTTTGCAGAGTGAAACAATCCATGTTATAACAGTGCCATGCAGCCTGGTAAAGATTATTTGTGCCTGCTGGGAAACATGGCTGAGAAAATTTGATCCCATTCGTCAACGTGAGACTAAACACTACTATATTGTGAGGACGAAAGATTATGTACGACACACTCCCTGGCACATGTTGGCAATGTGAACAGGCACTCCAATACAAGTGCGCTGTTTGTGCAGAGCCTGAACCAAGCCAGGCAGAAAACTAACTAGGAAAATTAATTTATTTGTATATTAGTATTGATACTGATGGGGACTTATCAGAAAATGGATTGTTAGGAGCATGTGGAGCTTTTTTATTAACATCCTTTTTTCTAATGTAAAATATACACTAAAATAAAAATATGAAAACCTAGTTCATCTTAGTAGAGGTCAACATGAAAAAGGTTACTTAAATGCTGATGCTTGCCTGATTGCTACAGGAAGCAGGCCATATATTAAGATTTCACAGTCGTATATGTCACCTGCACCAGGACCATGTTGTTTGCAGCCAGTAATGAGCTGAAGTCTCTGATCTGAGAAAGTCTTTGCCTTTGCAGAGAACTTCTGGGATCCTCTTCCATGCTGTATGTGGAAGTGTTGCCTTTGATGCATCCCTTTGTTCTTATGCAATGTAACTTCATAAAGATTAAAGTGGAGGAGAGAAAAGTGCTAAATTCTTGCATGTCAGAATAAGCTAACTGCTGTTGGAACCTTTTTCATGTACCTGAGACACTTCACCCAGGTATTTGCAGCACATATAATTGGGCAGATAGATTTTAACAAGAGAGATGCATTAGTTTAAAAGAGTAGTTGCTGTCATAGGACCTAATCCTGTGGCCATGCTTGTTGTAAATGGCAGAAAATTTCAAATTGAGAGGCCTTTTTCTTCCTCCCTCCCTGGCTCCCTTCCACCCTCCCATATTGGTGTGGGATGTATCCTCAGGGCATGGTGGAAGATACTGCCAAGGAGCTGCTGGCAGTGGAGTAGTGATTACAACAGAAGCAGCCGAGGACAGAGCAGGGTTATGGAGAGGTGCCTGGAGCCAGGGAACAGAGCAAGGAGGGGAGGGAGTTCATGTCTTCTGGGAGCAGTGCTGCTTGCTGCACAAGAGATCTATCTGTAACTGCATCTCCTTGTGTTCCTCTTTTGGCTTCCCTCTCAGCTGGAGATGTAGAGCTAGTTACATCCCTCCTCCAGCCACCATCTCCTGACTTCATTCCCTCCTTTCCTCCCAGCAGCAGAGCAGCCTCTCTGTGCCCTCCTTTCTACTTCCCCAATAACCATCAAAGTCTGGGCACACTGGACCCAGGCAAGGACCCAGGGCAAGGGATAGCACAGGGGGAAGCGTGCTGAGACTTAGCAGTTTGCAGTGCGTAGAACCAATGTTTAAACTGTTCTTTAAAAACACAATGTACAAAGTACTAATTAGGATAAAAGCTGGTGTTCTTGTAGTCTAAATGTAACTATGATAACACCTAATCTCTTTGCACAACAGGTATGTGGAGATTCCTAATCCCAAAGAACTCTCACTTCTGTTACACAGTTGTCCAGCTTTGAACTAGATGAGAATGCCTGGCTGAAGAACAGTCCTAAATATTGCACAGTGCACCCCCTAATTCTTTCAGATTTTCTGAAACTAGAGCATTGTTAGCAGTTGAGTTTATTTTAAAAGAGAACAAAACACTCTTTCTGAAGGTGTTGAGAGTCCTGGTTTGCACACAGATCCTGTTTCTATACTGTCTGGGAAAACAGCAGGACAGACTTACTTTTACAGCTCGGGCAGGGTGACTTCTGTATTGGTGTCATACAGAAAGTGGTAGACTCCAAGACAAAATGTGCACAGCACATGGACTGTTAGCTCTTTGTGTGAGGTGACTAACAGTGCTTGAGAGACAGGTGAAAGGAAGGAAAAGGAAGGAGTCCTTGACAAGGCTAGTTTTATCCCCTCTAATAGTTACACAGCCTTATTCGACTCAGCAAGGTTACACAAATGCAGACAGATAGAAAAAGGCTCAGGAGCCCTTAATTCTGAGGTACAATTTTCCCTTTGGTGCATTACTGTTACAGATGTGGAATGTTTGCTCTCTTTATTTCCCACACACACACACACTGGTTTCCAATTCCTGCCCCAGCCCAACACACTCCGTCTTGCATCCAGTGCTCTTTTATTTCAGCTTTGCTTGCGTTAGTGCATTGGCTGCCTCATCTCTAATAATCCTCAGGCTTCCCAGAGTGTAACAGACTTTTTCTACATATCCTACAGGCTGCATGACTGCTGCTCTGCATGCTGCCAGAGGGGCCGTGCCCATGTGGGGAGAGGGGCAGCAGGAGGAGTCTCTACTGTAGCCTTGCAGTCCAAATTTTAGACTTTTTAAGCAGGTCAAAAAAACAATAGAACTTTATTTTTAAATGAGGCACTTGTTCTGGGAATTGCTTTCCTTCGTCCAGTCATGTTTGCGTTTTGGGGTGGTGTTGGTGGGGGCCTGAAGCATCTGCAGAGTTGCTGCCACCCCTGCCATTTCTTCACAGGCCCTGCAGAAGGGAAGGGGCGGAGGAAACCGCCCGGGAGACGGTTGCCAGAGCTGTGCCCATGGTTTATTTGAAATAAATTGTGACTTTCTAACTTCGGAGATGTCCTGGCTCTTTTTTGGGGGAGGGAACGGACAGCACCCAAGGCCCCAGCCGCCCCTTCCCTCCAGCGCTAAGGTGGCCCCGCCCCATCCCGCTGGCCCCGCCCCGAAGCGCGGTGATACAGCACGTCGGGCGGTTACCGTGGTGACGCGCGAGGCCTGGCGGCCCCGGGGCGCGATGGCTGCTGCGGCGGCGGCGGCCGCTGCGGCGGCGCGG
>VWZX01004568.1:3761065-3779103 GCA_013399015.1 Galbula dea
CCCCCAACCATCTCCGATCTCCTCCCCACCGGTGGGGAAGCTGCGGAGACTTAGCACCAGCCCCCAGGCAAGCCGCTAGCGGGCAGGCGGCTCGGCGTTTTCCCCCAGGACCGGCCCGTTGCGTGACGGCTCAGCCAGCGCTCCGTGCAGGGGCTGTGGGAGCGGTGCCCGTGGGTCCAGGCGGGCAGGTCTGGGGGGTTTCCGACGCCCGCGCTGCCCTGCTGGACTTCGACCGCTGCTACCCTAGCAAGTGGGGATTCTGTTTCGCAGCCACCACTGTCTTACACCCTCTATGGGGAAAATGACGACTCCTGGTTTCTCCCTGTGATGCTTTTCCGTGGCGCTACGTTATAAAGAATGATTTTGTTTGTTTAAGGTGTTTTGACACAGTGTTCGCTGAGGTTACTTGTTCTGGATGGCCCACTTAGAAGAATTTCGAAGATTAACCTTTCCAGGTTTTTCAGGTTCCCTTTAAAATACCGTGAGTAGGCAGCAGATCACTGAAGAGGACCTCGAAGAATCTGCTCAGTATTAGGAAGGGATAAGAGACACTCAAAGTGTTGATAATAAATGATGGTAAAGCAATTTAGTGTTTGTGCTTCAGTGCTGAGGAAGCAAGTAACAGGAGAGCTGATAGATTTCATGTTTTCCACCATTTTGCATCCTGTTCTGAATTTATTTCTGGCAGTTCTGATTCACAAGCACACAACCTCAGATACTTTAAAACCTTTACTTTCCAGTGATTTTTTGCTGTGATTGGTAAAGTCTCATTAACTGAACTATTCTGGAAATCCAAGGGAGAATATGCAAATTAGTTTTTTGGGGACAGATGATCACAACATTCTTACTACTGTAAAGTCAGAGAAAGCCTGTTGTCTCTAAGAAGATAAAGTTGAGATTTTGGATGCTTTCTCAATAATATAAAAGGAGGCTTTTTTCTGATTCCAATTATATACACTGAAAGCCTGGCCATAAATCAGATTGGTTTCTTATTAAATTCCTTTAATGTAATAATTATCTGGAAGAAATATACGATGTTCTTTTGTCATTTCTATATATGTGGTACCCATGGTTTGCACATTTCAAAGTGTATTTCTGTGTGACATTCAGTAAACAGGCACATCAACCTGGAACTGATGCCCCACAGCAATCACAAAGCTGATGTCATTACCAGAACCACATTCTGGGGCAATCAGTCTGTTTTGCTCAGGAAAACTCCTGTTTCCCCCTTCTATGCTGTACTGGTACTGCTTAAGAGATCATCTTAACCTGCAAGGAATGTGCTGAACCTGATAAAAGGCAAGTTGGTCGTGGCAGCACTAATCCCACAATTTTTAGCTTGTCACTCTGGCACTTCATTCAGTTCTAGAGGAAGCTTTGCTCCCTGAGGATGCTATCATGAGCATTCAACATTTGAAATGCCACACAAGTCTGTTCTCCTTTGTCCTCTGATAAGGACTCCCTTATTTAGAAACTGCAAGTCGCAAGACAGCTCTTATCTCCCAGATCGACCTCCCAGGAGCCAGCTCTGACTTTAAAAGACTTCCACAGGCTTCTCTATCTATGCAAACAGCACCAATCTAAATCAACTGGTTTTAAAAAAACCCCAAATTTATTGAATCTCTGTTGTTTAAATTAGTGGAAATGTGTATTTAACTTAGTTGTGTTAGACAAACCCAGAAGTTGCTAGCAAAGAAGGACTATTGAACTTATGGGAATTTTACTTAACACAAAGTGTTGCAGCATGTAAGAGCCAGTTTAAGGAGGTAAGTGGCTGGTCTGTGATCTTTGCTTTCAGCAGAGCAGGCTGTAGTGGGACTACAGCAGTGGATGGCTCATTAATGATTTAATGTGAGCTCTGTGCTGTGGAGCATGGCACTGCACACCATAGGGGAACTTGTGGTTTGCTTTTGCAATATGGGTAAGTTGTCTGCATTGAACCCAAGTGTATTTCATAGAGCTGTGAAAACAGTCCCTGCCCTATTTTTTCCCCCTCTGGCTACAAGAAGTAATTTCTAAAGCTTGTAAGTCAGACCATCTGTGCATTTTTTAGTTAGGAAACACTAGTAATCAAATAGCCCTATTAATGAAAAACAAATATCAGACAAAGCCTTTTCAACCTTCAGAGCTTTTATGGGTTCTGTTGTGTTTTCCAAATGCAGTCTGTTCAGAAGATTCTGCCATTGCAAGGACCACCTGGCAGATTATTCTGTGGATTGTGTGGTACTTTGCAAAACAAGGCAGCAGGGAGGAATAAAAATAGGAAATCTCCCTGTGTTTTTCTTCTGAGCCTCAGGGAATAGAAGTAATCACTGCACAAATGTCAGGGCGCAGCTGCTTTTCAGTGTGAGTGTCTGAGCACTCATCTTGGCCTACACTATATCTGAAGAGATAGTGTCATGGGGGTGCTGGTGTACTTTATGAGCACAGGGAGGCAATGTGTCTCCAGCAAAGCGGGTGGCTCTCTCCACAGCCCAGACCACAGGCCTCACCAAGGCAGAACGCCCTTCTCCCACAAGCCATTTTCCTCTTATTTCAGTCCCAAGTTTAATCCAGCATAGAAAATTCACGGACAGTGCTTTGTTAGGCAGTAGAAATCTGACTTGTTTTCTCTTTTGGGGATTTGCTCTTTTCTGTTCTGTGGTCTGCAGCATGCAACAATAGCAGTGTTTACCCCGGCAGGGAATTACAGTTCCTTCTTAGGTGAGAGCGTGAGCTGCAGAGAATGTGGTGAGACTGAGTTTTCCCACCTTTTCTGTCTTCCTTGCATGCAGGTGAGAGACCAGACAGCTGTGTAATGTCTCTCCTCCCTCCCCTATCAGAACCGCAGTCGGCTTCTATTGTGCTGTGGTTGAGGCTCACCTCCAAGTCTCAAGCAAAGCTGCTGTTGTACACCAAAGCAGAGGTTGAAATGACTGATGTCCCACTACCTCTCTGCTCTTTCTCAAGGCTCTTGTAGTATCTTGGTATCCTCAGTAGTTCCCCAGGTACCAGAATCTTCTGATAAAAAACTGAATTTCTGATGTTAAAAAAATATTTCCTCTGTTGTGCAGAAACCCTCAGTGATCTCTGTGCATTCCCTGTTCCTTTCCTGCCTTGCTAGCTGTTTCCTTTTACCTGCGCAGATGCTCATCAGCTCTCAGCACAGCAAGCTGAAGAGACAGCCTGGGTGACTGCTCATTAGCAGAGTTCTCATTCAGTTTTTAAGGGGCCGGGCACTGCCAGGGTGGGTTTCTCTCTCCCTAAATTTGCACCATACTGTTATAAAGTATTTGCTTCATGACACAGAAAGCATCACTTAGAGACTTCCATGTAATCTCTCTGGACAGAAAGCGAGCAATATCTCGGGGTCAAATAGTGATGCTGAAATAGCTGTCGATTTTGATGATAACTAGAAGAAACTGTTATTAAAGGTCTCTTCTAGTTTGTGCTTGCCTGCAGAGTTTAGTTCAGTTCAGTTTTGTTGTGATGCTTGGTCCTACACAAAGCTGTCCATCTCAAGTCCTGGATCTGCAGAGCCTTGTGAGAGGAATATGTTACGTCTACATCCTTTAAGCTCTGTCTCAGTACAACAGGGATCTGTAGTGAGGCCCTATGTGTGGACTATGACTGCTTTGAATCACCTAAAAACCTTGACTGTACATCTCCAAAACACCAACTGCTAGGGAAAGGAGTTCTCTAGTCATAGGGAAGGGAGCAGGTTCTTATTGTTGGAAATGAGATTTTTCAGATCTTCCGGCCAGCCTGTTCAGGGCAGCGGTGATGTTTCCACCTCCGCACTGCCTGGTGCAAGTTCCTGTTCTTCTTCTGCCAAGCATAGGCCTTGTTCACCACCACTTTGTCACTTTGTACCTCACCACTTACAACAAAGACTCCTGTGTGAGTGCCTCTCATGATGTTATGGACGCAAGTAGCATCTATGTCCAGCCACTGCTGGAGCCTGGCAGGGATTTCATTTCTGAGGAGTGGACCGTGCTTGAGGACCTCCACCCTGCCAGGGTCCAGGTCGAAGTCTGAGATGGTGGTAGTCGTGTTCTTCCTCAGGATTCGGATTTTCACAGCTATAGGGGTTGGAAAAAGAGCTGTTAGTTCTGTTACTTTTCGTAGCTCTTACCTACTTACACACATGGCCAAAAGGCTTTCTTGCTATGTTTGTAGTGTTTTGCCGCATTCAAGCTCTTGTAGTTGCAATGAACTTGTAAAAGTTCTCATTTGAGGTTAGTTTCCAGTACTGAACACTGTTCTTCTTGATTCACCCTCCTGATGAGAGTGGCAAAGGTGTGACAGCACAGCTGCATGGGCACACACCTTGTAGAAGGCAGGGGTACCATCAAGTGGATGCATCAAAGTCCTAGTCTCATGCAGATACTTACACATACTTGACTTTTCTCTGAGCTGGGATTTCAGGAGGTGACAAGATCGCCAGCTGCCCAGGATTTAAAACTTTTGTTTGTTTGTTTCTTTCCCCACAAAGGTTGTATGCCTAAATTCAGGACAGTATCTTGAGAACTTCTGGCATCTGACTGAGCAGAGCCAGTTCTGCCATCTGCTTGGGCTAGGACAGGAAAAGTCACGTTACTAGAACAACAGTATTGAGGTTTGAAATAGCTAGCGTGGGGTTTGATAAGGGTTTTTATGGATATGGACTGAAATGTTGGTCTCCAAAGCAAAACTAGAGTAATGCTTGTATTTAGCAGCCACAGACCAAAACCAAATCATAGCTTGCAGAAATAAAGCAGGTCTTCACCTTTGCTGCTGCCTGGAGCTGGGTCCTCCTGTTGGGACCTAGAAGTCCCTGGGATCTGCTGTAAAAGCTGCAGTTCCTCCAAGTCAGTTTGTTGCAACAAAGCCATTTTCTGTCCATGGCACTTCTTGACTGCTGAAATGCAGCAGCAACTGAGGAAGCACAGGGATACTTACCAAAGTCATTGCTGCAGAGGTTTTCCAGGATCTCCCTGGCAGTACTGGCCTCTTCAAGCTCACAGTCCTTGCAGCTGGCTAGAGGCACTGCTGCAACAGAAATTTGGTTATAACATTGTTGTCAAACTTCACTGTAACAGGCACAATGAAATTTTGAAGTCTGTGAGTGGTGGCTTGCTGTTTCCAAATGATGCTTCCTCCTGAGCTACCCAGTCCCTGGAGATACAGCTCTTACTGCCAGGGTGGGAAATGTTATGCTCCATTCCTGTGACTGGAGCACATGCTGCTTGTCATGCTTTGTTTAGGCTTGTGTGTGTTGCTGCATGTTAAAGCAGCAGTGAAAATGCTTAATGGAGCTCTCCTAGTTTGGATGAAACAGTAAAGCCATTGGTATGGCCAGACTGCATCCAGTGACGCTGAAATAAGGTGTTCTTTCCTTAACTGCTTTTGAATTATGCCAAGTCTTCATCACTATCTGCTGTTCAATTTAATCTTTCAGTCTTAAAGAATTTTTTCACGTTACTCGTGTCTGCAGAGGCTCATGTCCATTTATGATGTTTCTTAATGTTTAGAAAGAAGACTTGCAGAACATTTCTTTCTGCGTTTTTTTAAATGCTGGACACAGCTGAAAGGTCAGGGCTGCAGCTCCTTGACTCTGCTGGAAGCACATCTCACTGTCTGGCGCCTGCACACCACAAGCTCTCACGCTGTGCCTGGGCATTAGGCTTTCACAGCAGTTCTTTCCCCTGCCCCAAACTCTGCGTGGTCTGATGGCGCCCAGGGAGCTAATGAATACAACAAGAGAAGGGAACAAGCTGCAGTCAGTGTTACGCTAATTTTCAAGACACAGTGTGAGTTCCCAGGGAGAACAAAACTAGAATGTATGTTTTTAAAAATACACCTTAAAACCAGAAATACTAGAAACAGAAACAGGGCATAGGCCCTTCCTTTTGAGCTTTCAGTGTTGCATACAGGAAAACATACACCAAAAAAACCCCTCAAAACTTACTTCTTCTGCTCGAGGAATTTTCATCTGTGGAGACTGCTGCTATGCACAGTTCATGATCTGCAGGAAACTTGTTGCAGTTCAGGATTTCAGGCCAGGGGTAGCCGTAACACGCCATGACGGGTGCACAGCTTCTCTTGACAGCTTCACAGAGGCTGCGGCAGGGGTAAATGAGCCTGGGGAGGGAATGGGGAGTGCAGCACCTCTGAAGTCCTAGTTGCAGGCTGAGACAAGCCCTGGCATCCTCCTGCTACTGTGCAGGGCTGTGTTGCACACTGTAATGCTAGCAGAGCTATTTTGGGGTCTTTGGTGTGCTTTGAATGTCCATGCCCAGGAAGCAAACAATGAATTTCTGAGGACAGTAGGGATGAGGCTGTTTGACACAGACTGCTGCTGGAAGTTTTCCCTGCCTCCCAGGGACCTTCTCTAGTTGTGCAAAGGTTGCTTACCTTTACAGGTGCCTAATTAGATACCCAGTTTTCTTAGCAGCTCTGTGCTTTGATGGCTGCACCTCAAAACAGGATTTCTCTCTGCTGCTGGTACTATTGGGCTCAGAAGCCCCCTACATGTTCAGGGCGGGAGCCAGGGGCAGGGGTCTGCAGGAGAGGTGGGAGGTGAAGTAGATGGGTGTCAGCAGCTACTGCACTGTACAAGAAGGGTGGCCGAGGGAGAAAGCAGCAGTGCTGGGATGGGAAAACAGGAAAATCCAGAGGAGAGAATTTAATGTTTCTCTCTCTTATGAGATGAAGTGCTCATTTTTCACTTTCAGAGGGAAGATCCCTGCTGGGTAATCCAATTGCCCCTTGCCGAGAGGGGCAGTATGGCTTCTTGGGGACTGCACTGATCACATTGCCTGTGTTCTTTCTTAAGGAGGCAAATGCTGTTGTGCTCTTGGGAAGCATTACTGGCTACAGCTGAAATAACTTGAAAAAAATCTTACCTGTCCAAGCAGATTGGTGCAAAGAGGGAGCAGAGGAAAATCCTCGCATCTGGGTGACATTCCCTGGCCAGCAAGGGCAGCCAACTGGAAGACTGCTGGATCACTTCTGGCATGGTCTCATGCTCCAGCAGGTTGGGAATCCTCATCTCGGAGTAGCCAATATCGTAGCACAAGGCCATACGATGTGGAATAGGCGTGCAGCTAGAGGATCTCCTCAGGTAGCTCGCCCAGGCTCCTGGAGAGCCCCAGAGCAGCAGGCGCACCAGGAGACCCAGCAACCATGGGCCACCTAACCTGGAGGCGTGCCTGTGGTGGGCCATGACCATGTTCAGAGCGAGCTGGGAGCAAGCAAATGGGTGGCACACTCCAGACTGAGCTGCTTCGGACTATGGCACGTCTTTTATAGCCTACAAGCCACCTCTCGTGTCAGTCCATCCTCATTAAGTGCGGCCCTTTCAGAGCTCTCATGGGGAAGACAATGCTCCAATTTTTGTTTGCCAGTGGCCCCGATTGTTTGGATTTTAGCAGGGGTTTGGCTTAGATCAGCAGGTGTGGAAATGAGGGCAGTTGGGGAGGGATGAATGACTTGGCCCATGTGTCTTGGGGCTCTTTCAGCCAAGATTGAATCTCTGTTTGACACCAGCACTCCAACCCATCTCCTTTCTCTTGCTTCAGGATTAGTCATTATTTCATAAACTCCAGTGTTTTCCTCTCTTTTGTTTTTTGTAAAAGTAATCAAGTGTTGCTCAAAGTCAATTAGGAGGCATTTGTTTAGCTGGATCCATTGTTGAGCAGGCAGAAAGATAGGATGGTCTCACAGCCAGAAGTTAACCGTTTCAGAGAGCTGAGGATAGAGAGGAACTAATTTGCAACTGTGGAGTCAAGTTGTTTGCAGACAGGATTGGTAGTGCTGAGCTGGAAACCCCCTCACCTTGCAACCTGCAGGATAGAGCATGCTTTCTGGTTAACAGAATTTTCACTTCATTATGAAATCCCGTTACTATCACTGAAGAGCGGGATTGTCCTTCCTCCAGCACGTAATTAAGATTCCAGAAGCCATCATTATTGTAGCCCAGTTTGGGGAAGTGGAAATACTGGGAGCATGCTTGCCAGCTGCATGGTTCATTCAAACCTGGTGCTATGCCATGAGGTTCAAACTGGTCAATGGAAGCTCCAGCTCTGAAGCATCCTCTGGCACAAAGACCCTGTGCTGCCTGTGGCGGAAATTGTTTCCTCGGAGAGTGTTATGGATACAGCTGGCTGCATTGTGTTTCTGGGGCTACCCAAGAACATCTCATTTTCTGCAGGGCTAGTTCTGGTCTGTACTGAGCAAGAAGCCAACTGCTTATTGACAGCTTGAGCTGACAGGGTTGATTCAAGGTCATGGAAGTAATTATATTTTTTTCCCCCTCCTTTGAGGGTTGCTGCTGTAGCTGAGATATAATGTGTCCTTGGCACATACCTAGGAGCTGCAATTCAGAGAGCAGGACCTTGGGCCTAGGAGCACTTAAACCTGTTCTGCTTTGGTGGGTTTTCTTTCCCTTTTCAAAAGTCTCGGCAGCTGATAACAAGACCCCCATAGCAGTGACAGACACCAGCCAGAAGGATCTTCTCAGCCTGCTGAGCTACAACATAACTCTGCTGTGGAATGGGATCACGCCAGCACTTTGCAAGTGTGTGCCCAGTGCACGATGCAGCTAGAAATCTCCTAGCCTCATAGTTACCAATGCATTTCTCTGCATTTAAATTTATCTGGTATCCTGGTATTGCGTGATGGGTGCTTGTGTTGTGCTGCGAAGGAAAGCTAGCGATACCAAGATGCTACCCATCTATGGAGCATGGCATCCACCATGTGCAGTGTTTTCCCCTTTAGTATTGCATTTGAAGTCCCTTTTTAGTGGAGGATCAAATGAATAAGTTTAGCAGTTGTCTCCTTGCTGTTTGAGTTTCATCGTAGAGCACTGTGCCAGGTTCTCCTGAAAGGCATTTGGTTTTGTGCAAAGTGCCACCCTCTCCACGTGAGAGCAAGGAAGCTGGATACCCCGATCATCCCAACTGCCTCCTGTAAAGAGTTTTGGCCTCCCTTCCTGTGGAGCAGCAGTTCCCAGACTGTGAACCATATGTCACCTTTGAAGTGATAATATGCAATGATATGCACATTTGCTCACTCCTTTGTCCATTGTGATATCTACAAGAGAGTTTAAGGGCTTGACCGCTGGATCCAAACATTTAGGAACTGCTGCTGCAAAAAATACCCACTTCTGTCTGCTCAAGCATGTCATGTGTGCTCTTTGAGAGCTCTCCTGCAACACGAGTAGATGTGGCTGAATGTCCAAAACTTAGGCATTTTATGAATTTCCTCACTCCCTCTTTGTTTTTTTGTCCTCTGAGTGGCCTGTCACTGGTATGGGGTCCCACTGTAACAGCTCCTCAGTCTCTGTTGCTGCTCACACTTTTGCTGCAGAAATTCCTGACTTCCTGACAGAGGAGGAGTGCAAGCTCATCGTCCATCTAGCACAGCTGAAGGGGCTGCAAAAGAGCCAGATCCTACCTACGGATGACTATGAGGAGGCCATGGAAATGATAGAAATCAGCCAGATGGACATTTTCAATCTGCTGGACCACAATCAGGATGGGCAGCTGCAGCTTAAAGAGGTAGAGTGCGGGACAGGCTGCAAGAGCTTTGCTGGGGGACCCTCTGGCAGGTTCCCTCCTGAGGTGGCCTCTTTATTACTCATATGGTTGTGTAGAGCCACACTACTGGTCATTATTTGCTTATTTTTTTGTCTCAAGACTTGTGCTGGCCTTCAGCATGGAAATTTCTGGGAAAATGTGCAGCAGTTGTCATGCTATTGGGAGGCAGCAACAGTCCTTGGCAGGAGATGTGTGTTTTTCAATATGCTGTGTAAAATGTTCCTTGTGCTGTGGGTTTCCTCTCGCTGGGTGTCCTGAGGCAGTGAGTTTGTAGCGTAGGCACTGGTTTGTGCAGCCTGTGGGGAGCTGACTGTGCTAACTGACAAGATATCATCAAAGCCACCCCTGTTAATGAGCCACAGGGTGATAATGAGCACCTTGTCCTCAGTTCAGCAGCTTTGCTCTGTATGGCAGGATGCACCTGGACAGGGACTGGTAGTTCAAGGGACTGTCCCTCCTCAGGCTTCCATTTCAAGTGTGCTGTCTTGTGGACAGCAAGTGTTGTGGAGTGTGGGGGACCTGTGCCAGTGACAACCTAGGGCAAGGCTCCTTTCTCTGGGGATCAGAGGCTGCTGAGAGCTCTCCAGAATACTGCATGTCTCTGTCCACGTGGAAAGGGAACATTTTGTTCCAAGCCCTTACCTTGGACAAGTAAAAGCATTCACTTTTTATCATCAATAGCTTTACTTTCCCTTCAAGAGAAAGAGCTGTGCCTCCTCCACCTCAAGACTGGTTAACCAAATCTCAGCAGTCGTTTGCCATGACCTAAACCATAAAGAACAGCACTTGTCAGCCACATGCTGTGTGTGGCTGCCAGGTGATTCTCAGTGCAGTCTTCTCTCTTCAGGGATGTGCTGATGCCTGTCTGGCCAATGCACGGCAGAGAAGCACCCACCAGGCCCCAAGCAGGGAATCTGTAGGGCTTCAGGAGTACAAAACACCAGTGCCCAGTGTTGATCTATTTATGAATTTCAGGTGTTGACACACACTCGGCTTGGGAACGGCAGGTGGATGACCCCTGAAAACATCCGGGAGATGTATACTGCAGTCAAGGCAGATCCTGATGGGAATGGTAAGAGCAGCTGCACGGGAATCCCTTCACCCTCAGCATTCTGGACACCTCACATGGCTATGTGGGACAGAGCAAGAGCTGTGTCCCTGCACAGGCCTTTTTCTCTGGCTGTATTCTTCAAAAGAAAAGTAATGCTTCTTTGAAGACCTTCACAGAAAAGTAAAATCAGTGTAAACCTCGTGTTGCAGCACTTCTGCCCTGTCATCACCCATATAGCAGCAGACTGGTTCAGCTCCCTGGGCTTGGACCTTGCAGTTGCATGACCTGAACACACAACTCCCCTGCTCCCCTCCTCTGTCAGGCCTGCCTTGGTTCATGCTCCAGTGTAACTGCACCTTCAGGGTGCGCTTCTACTCCCATGGTCCGAGAGATCATTCTGGCTCTGACTACAAAGCTCTTTTTACCAGGGCTGCAGGTGTCAAGGTACACCCTCCACTCCCCGCCTGTTTTCAGGGAGACTTCTGCAGCAGGCTAGGAGCCCTGCATCACTGACAGAAGTGGAGGTGAGGGTGGTCTTGTTGGTCAGCTTTTGTTGCTGACCCCTCTCTGCCACTGCAAACTCCCTGTATTCTGTGAAGCTACTTCTGCCTTTCCTGTCCCCCAATATCTCCCAAGGGCTCCTGCTGGTCCGGATGTGCACTCTAACCTCTGCTGCTCTAATTAGAGTGGCCTCAATTAAGCAACTCTCCATTTCCTAATCAAATTAAGTGAACACACAGGCTCTGCAAGCTCTCTTCCAGTGACCTGGCATTGAGAGCTGCCCAAGAGGAGCTGGTTGGGAGTTGAAGCAGTACCAATGGCTAAATAGCCAGAGGGTGCCCCATGCCTCACTCCTCTGGGCTGGTGGCATTCTTGGCAGGGGTAGGAGTGTATGACTGAGTCCTCAGTGGCTTTTCCACTGTTCCGGACATTAACAAATGAAAGGTCCTGTTAAAGAGCTCTTGGCAGGACCTTGCTTCCAGAGGGCTGCTTCCCTCCATTGTTAGATTGGTACATGACACTGAGAGACCAGGTCACAACCTGGATGTGGCACTGCGTCATCAAAGAGTGCGTGGAGTAAGGGGAAGAGGGGACAGTGAGACAGTAGAAATAATAATGATGTGGATAATTTGGTCACGACTGTCCCAAGCTGACCCTGGTGGCTGATCCTTCTTTCTGCCAGAGGGTGCTGTGTGCCCAGGGAGCAGAGCTAGCACCACAGGCAGGTTTGCTGCCTACGTGAGCTCAACTCAGAGCTGTCAGTGCATGCTGACTGCTGGGCAGCACACTGCAGTACACCGCACGATCTGGTCCCAAGGACCTCATCCCCAGTGCAGAGCTTCACTTCTTCCCAGAAAGAGGAAACAATAAATGTGAGGATTTTTCTGAAGCTAACAAAGGCAAAAGTCTATCCCTTGCTGAGTCTAGATGAGTGCAAACAAGAAATACCTGGTTTAGTAGAAACCACTTTTTACTTCTCACTTCTGTTACTTCTACTTACACAAAAGTATACTCTGTTGTATTTGTTGCTCATGTTTTGCAGTCACAAAAATGCAGAAGAATGTACAGCTTGGTTTGTGTTTGGCTTTTTTAAATTACCATGCAAGGTCTTGCAGAAAATGCAGTTAGAGGTGTTCCACTCTGCTCTTAAACGTGTCTGTTCAAATATCTTAAGTAACAAGCCCCAAGGCATCAGGTGGCACAGGCTTCTTAGCTGTGTCATTGTATGTTAAAACTGTAGTGGCTATTTCTCTCTTTTGATGGATTAGTTTGTGTGGCTTAGGAGCTTTTTGAAGTTCAAAATGGTAGTTTGCCTGACCCAGTTATGACTCTGCATGGCAGCTAACTGTTCACTTTTGCAGGTTGCTGTGTGACCTCTAGTCTGCTAAAGGCAAGAGCATTGCTGGGGCCTGTAATCCTGCATGTACAGGGTGCAGCCTGTGGTGGGCACAGTGGTGGGTCCCAAATGGGTTTGTTTGAGGAAGGCAGTTTCTGCAGTGCCTTCAGCTGATGGTTTGTCCAAGTACAGGACAAGAAGAACTATTACCTGCACCAGAGTCAGTTGGCTTTTCTTCTCTTCCCATAGGTGTGCTGAGTTTGGAGGAGTTCAAACGATTGAATATCCGTGATTTCCACAAGTACATGGGAAGCCAGAAAGTGAAGATGAGTGACTTGGTGCGCAATAGCCAGCACACCTGGCTGTACCAAGGCGAGGGGGCACACCAGGTCATGAGAGCCATACGGCAAAGGTAAGGGCCAGGCAGCTGAGGGGTGCTTGGGTTTGTGTAGGCACAAGGACCTCCTGTGCTGGGAGAGGCAGTGGCAGACTTGCTAATATTCACACTTCCTAATGGCGTGAAAGTCTTTGGAGTATAAAGAGCAACGAACATGGACCCAAAATGGGGAGAGGAGGTTTTCATTAGAACAAGAATTTTTATTGTCCTGTGGAAAAGGAAAAAGAAAAATCAAACCTTTCAGCATCTCCATTCACTTTTGGGAACAGCGCTATAAAACCAAGAAGACTTGGCATTATATGAAGAGTAATTCATTCTAATTAGAAAATGAGCTTACTGGGAGAAACTGCCCTTTTCCAATGCTGTCTGGGTGCCAGCAGTTACTGTCGTTTGCTTTAGTTACTCATGCATTTCACTGGAATCCATCTTAGCTGTTCAGAGCTGACTTTTTAACAAGCACAACTTCATGTCAAGTAAGACAACTTAGTTTAATCCTCCAGCACACATATTGCAGGGTAGCTTACAGCAGATGAGAGAACCACTTACCCTTCCCTTCATCTCAGATTTGGTACTGGGAAGCATTGAAACCCAGCACACAGGCCAAATCACTTAGCCATGGTGAGTTTCAGATAATTGGCTAGAGACTCTTGTTCTTCTGTTGCTGGTCCTCACCCAAAACATGGGTGGTTAAAATCTGTCCTCAGGCTTGAAAACGGCTGTTGGCCACTCCTTTTCTTCAGTGCATTCCAGCAAGAGAATAGGGTCGCATATTGGCTTGATTAGAGCAGACTGTGGCTGCCACCTTCTCTGTGCCAGCTAGCCAGTTCACACAGGCATCAGTACACTGCTTTTACGCTCTTCAGTTGGCCACTGTTACAAGGACGTGAAGACATAGTGCTGAAGGAGGCTGTTAGTCCTCCCTGTGGCTACGTGGTGCTTGGAGGGCCTTTGCCTTCCTGCCTGGGTGCTGCATTCCCCTTGCACCTACCCCGAGGGCTTCACCCGTCCAGATTCTCAGAGCTCTGAGTGTTCTTTGGCAGGTCTCGAGACGTACCTGCTTGCCTTGGGGATGATCTCAGATGTAGCAGCGGAAAAATCCCAGAGCAGGAGGGCTCCAATCTCCTTGATCACTTCCAGTGCCCCTCTGCCCTGGGGGGAAGCTGCTGAAAAGGCAACAGGGAAAGGTGAGTTAGGTGACAAGAATATTGCTAGAGCTAGTCTCTGGTTCACTCTCAGCAGGGGCCCTCTGCTTTGCTAACTGTCCCCAAGGTCTGTAGGTGGTGTGCAGGAGTCCAGAGAAGCAATCAGATGGCACATGAAGGCTCCAGGGACACACACAGAAAGGATCTTGCTGAGCAAGCAAAGTCTTCCTGAGAGCAGTCCTGCTTGAGATGCACCCTTCGGTTTTGGTTTTGTTTTGTGGGGTTTGGTTTTTTTTTGTTTTTTTTTTTGTTTGTTTTATTTAGTTAGTTAGTTATTAACCTTGATGAGGACTTTCAGAGCAATGCCGATGGTCCAGCAGATCTGTAAGGACCTAGCTATCTCTTGGCATGCTTGCTGCAGCCCATCTGTCTCTAGTCTTTTGGGAAGGGGGTTATCTTTCTCTGGATTTATTCTCTGCTTTGGGGTAGTGGCTGACCAGGGTGATGGTGCTTTCTCCTCACGCGCTCTGCTCTCTTCTTCCCCAGAGTAATGCGCCTGACTCGCTTGCCCCCTGAGATTGTGGAGCACAGCGAACCCCTGCAGGTTGTGCGGTATGACCAAGGAGGGCACTACCATGCCCACATGGACAGTGGCCCTGTCTTCCCTGAGACTGCCTGCAGCCACACAAAGCTGGTTGCCAATGAAAGCGCTCCCTTCGAGACCTCCTGCCGGTAAGGTCTGCCTTGGCACAATCTGGAATCACGTTAGAGAAGACATGTAGAGAGATGTTTCGCCTCACCCTATGTGATACTCATAGAGCTTAGGCTGTGGGCTTGCAAAACAGCTCTGAAGATCACTGGCATGACAGAATTTGAAGGGGGAGGTGGGTGAATCTCGTGGGTCCACATGAGGAGGACATAGTAGTTCTGCAGGGCTGCTGGGCCATCCCCACCAGAGGCTAGAACCTCACTGTTGTGGGTGGGGATTTTCTTTGTTGTCCTTGTCCTTGGAGAATAGCTGATGATGGAAATCATGTATCTTGTGGTATCTTGGAGGAACTGCTTTAGGTATGGTGGAGAGGCTGTGGAGAGGCAGAGTACAGGCAGTCTGTGTGCATCTCCTCCTGTTCCCTGTGTCCCCTGACAGCCATTCTGTCTTGCAGGTATGTGACGGTGCTGTTCTACCTGAACAATGTGACTGGGGGTGGTGAAACAGTCTTTCCTATAGCTGACAACAGGACGTATGAAGAGATGGTAAATGAATCTCGCCTATGTGTTACTCCTGGGGATTTTGAGTCCCTCTTTGAATGTCTTTATTCACTATGGCTGCAGAAGGAGTCCAGTGCATGAGGTTGGTGGACTAATGCCCAGCCTTCATAGCTAGAGCATGGGGAAGCTGTGCTCTGCTCATGATCTTTCCTCTTTGAGACCAAGGGAGGAGGTGCAGGGCTTTTACAGCTGCAGCTCTCCCTGCTCAGAGGCTCAAGGAGTGGTCTGTTGACCTTGCTGCCATCATGTGGCTCCTGCTCACTTCTGTCTAGGCAGGCTTCCTCAGTGTAAATCTTGGTAGATACGTTGTGCTTCTGTCAGGCAATGTGTTAAGGAATGGGTGGCTGTTCAGAAGCAGGGTATGGGCCTCTAGAGAAGTGAAACTGGCTTCTCTGGGTGGGTTGTGAAAGCTCTGTCTTCCAGCATCAGCCTTGAGTCGTCCCTGTGGGGTGTTCAGGCAGAGGTCAGGATGACAAGTAGCAGCAGAGGCAGCCCAGCGCGTGCACTTCATTCCAGCCCCATTTGTGACACCTTCTCTGTGGCTTCTTGCCAGTCTTTGATCCAGAACGACGTTGACCTGCGAGATACTCGGAAAAACTGCGACAAGGGCAATTTGCGAGTGAAACCTCAGCAAGGCACAGCCGTCTTCTGGTACAACTACCTATCAGATGGAGAAGGTATGGGCTCATTTCAAGACTCTGCTCTTGGGAGGGGCAGGAATTCAGAAGGTGACAGCTATCTTCTTGTAGCTGGGAGCTCAGAAGAGAGACAAAGAGTGGTAGCTGCTTGCCAGTGGGAACTGTAGAGTCTACTGTCGCCAGCTGGGTAGGAGCTTCCTGTCTTTGAAAGGCCTTTGTTTACAGGCAGTAGGTCAGTGGCTCCTGATGTCTTTGGGGGACGGGACTAGCTAGCAAACAAAGACCTTGGCTGCACTAGCCATTGCCAGCTGCCTCCCATCCTGCTGTGCAAGCTGAAACTCCTGCTGGAGCTTGGTCTGCAATTCAAAATGTTTCACTGATGTCGTGATGCCCAAAGGGGTGGGAAGGGGAGGTGGTAGACAAAAGCATGGCCATTAGCTCTGCAGCCCAGGGAGTCATGTTCCACCCTGTGCAAGGATCTGCCATGCTTGGGGCCCACTCATGCTTTGTAGCTCAGCTGCAGTCTGATGATATGTGTCCTTAGGGCTGTTTTTCTCACGAAGCACAGCACAGTTTTCCCTGACAGCCAGGCTGGGGAATTGACATGAATATTCCAGGCTGCTGGTGAGTGGTGGCAGTGTTTTGATGGCAGACTTTAAGCTGTGGTGGGAGGAAGGAGTAGAGCATCCCAGGTCCCCATGGAGCAACCCATGTTTCCATCTCTAGTAATCCACAGAAGAGGTCACAAAACCTGTTTTGGGTCTGTTGGATGATAATACCAAGATCTGTAAGAAAAGCCCTGATAATATCACTCCCCTGTTAGAAGAGCCCTGTTGTGTTTTTATGAGCAAATTGTTCCTAAATGGAAGGTGGCTGCTGAAGCAACTCTCCCACAGAGGAAAATCATGGGAGGATCATTCAGAACTGCTGAAACACAATCTGTAACATGGCTCTGACTTCCACAGGCCTTCTAGCAGCAGCACCCATCTCTCCCATGTCAGATTCTCCTTTTGGGAAGAGTTGGGAAAAACAGCAGCTGTAGCGCAGAACACGAAAGCCCTTGTGCTGAGCAGAGAGATGGAGACATAGATCATTTGCACTTGAGGAGCCTGCCCTGGTGAACTCCTCATATGTGCTACGATGGGGTAGCACTAAGGTGGAAGGGTGCCAGGAGGAGCCAACTCCTGTAAGATGTATCTTGAGCTGAAATCCAGCCAGGCGCTGTAGGCAGGAGAGCAATGTCAGTGTTCACTGGCTGTGCCTCTCTGTGTGCTCCCGGGTGACGCAGCACTCCTTGGCCACCTCCTAATCATGGCTTTGCTCTGCAGGCTGGGTAGGGGAGCTGGACGACTTTGCCCTTCATGGAGGCTGCCTGGTCACCCAAGGCACCAAGTGGATTGCCAACAATTGGATCAACGTGGACCCGAACCGCCGGCGGCAGCTGCAGTTCCAGCAAGAGATGGAGCGCTACGCGGGAGCCGGGAACGGCGTCCCGGGGGAGTGGACAGTGGATAAAGCCTACAGCGAGATGCACCTGGAGCTGTAGGGCCGCGGGTGGTCGGCTGCGCGCACGCGGCCTTTTCCCGCGCGGGGCGGCGGTGGCGGGGCCGCGGGCTACGTGCGCGGTGGGGCGGCACAGCGTCGCGCACTAATAAAGCGGGGAGAGACGGGAGCAGCCTCCGCGTGCTCCGGAGCATGGTGGCAGGGGCTCGACCAATGGGCGGCAGGCCGGGTGGTAGCGCGCGCGGGGCCCGGCCAATGAGCGGCGGGCGGAGCCGCGGTGACAAGATGGAGTCGGCGGCGCTAGTGGCGCCCGTGACGGCGCTGGAGTTTGTGGGGGATACGCTGCTGGCGGGTGAGCCGTGGGCCGGGACCGGTGGCGGGGCTAGCGGCGATGGCGGTGGCGGTGGCTGACGTGGTGTCCCGCAGGCACGGGTCCGGAGGTGGTGGCGTTCCGGTTGAGCGGCAGCAGGCCGACAGCAGCGGTGGGAGGTCGGCGGAGCGTGCTGCGTGAGGCCAGCGTGCAGGGGCTGCGGGCCGAGCCCGGCTCCGGGGCGGTGGTGCGGGTGGCGGCCTTCGGCGGGCGTTGGCTGGCGGTGCTGGCGGTGCGGCGCGGCGGGGCGCAGCTGGCGGCGTGCGGCGGC